>JBBPUO010000002.1:79181-126463 GCA_038094755.1 Caloboletus firmus | reverse complement strand
TAAACTTCTCGAGTTTCTGCAGGATATCATTCGGCGAAATAGGATTCGCGACTCCGCAGACAGTAGACTCGATGCGCCAGGTCTTGTTGGTGCTGCTATCGTACAGTCTATCCTTGACGCTGTGCGCAGAATATTCCTAGAGAACGTGCTATACCCTTCTATCCTCGAGTGCTCAGATCTAGATGGCAGTGCTGTTGCTGTCATGTCCTACATCGACATCATGATACGAACCCTTGAAAATGGGCAGCTCTCGGACCTTCTTGTCGACTTCCTTATGAGCGAAGATAGCGATGAAATTGGCGTGCCACGCCATCGACTCCACAGGATGCTCAACCTCAGTGACAATGTACCACCCCGGTCTCGCTCCAGTAGTATTGCGGACAAGGCAACGAAGTTTCACCACCGCAAGAGTAGCGCAATGCTGCTGTTGGAAATGGAAGCCCCAGAGTCGAGACGGCAATCGGAATATTTTACCACTATGGCTCGCTTCACTCTGAAGGATCTTATCCTTTCCAATCTCCGCTCGCAGAACCAGGCCACTGTAACGGCAGCTCTCCAGCTTTTCCAGACAATGCTTACACAGTGTTGTCATGTTTGTGTAGATGGTCTCATTCTGGTCATTCCTTCCGCAAGTGCAACAGGCTATCCAGCGCCAGCCATGGTCACGGCTTTTGTGCCTCCAAAGATATCAGGAGAAGACAGCGACGAGGAAGAGTTTACTTATCCCGATGCAGAACTTGTGGCTAAATCTCCAGCCACCACTTCTCTGCCATCCCTTCCAATGTACCCACGGCCAGAAACGACATATTCAACCCATGAACGCGAGATGGGCCTTTACCTTACTCTTGTATCACGCATCGATCCATCACACGACGATGGCGCTTTCAGTACGGGGTACGACCACTACTTGTGCGACGCTCTTACCTCCATCCAAAGTCATTCTTGCTTCCACATAAGTGCCGACGAAGACCTCGAATCCCGGTCGAAACAGAGACACACACTAAATATTAAAGACCCGATCCTTTCTCTCATTCTGGATTCACTGTGCAAATTCTTTTCCAACTCACCCAAGATGAACATTTCATTGACGGGCGTATTGACAGAGCTGGCACTTTGTCCCAACAGGTCTATTGCAGGGTGGCTTACGTGCAATGTGAGCGACACTCCGCAGTCCAAAGCGATGTCGGATGATGTTCGACTGGAAGACATGCAAGATGACCGCTCCGTCGATTTTGAGATAGATGAAAAGCTCGCTACAGAGACGAACATCCTTCCCGCAACTCGACTAGACGAGAACTCACGCCCGATTGTGCACACGATCTTTCAGGGTCTCGTTGGCCAACTTGAGCGATATCGCCAGGTTGTGGACAAGTTTGACAAGTACCTTCTTGAACGTCGACAAGGCTTGTTGTTCTCGGAAAACCTGACAGATGCGCTGACACTCGCTCTTGAGCCTGCGGTGGATCCAGGGCTTTCGAGCGCAGCTTCTACCTCGGTGTCATCCTCGAACCCCTCGGACACGAGCACGCAACGCCCAAAGTCTAAGCCAAAGACATCTTCGTCACTGGTTTCGTTCCTCACTCCGAGGAAGAACAAGAAGACACAATCATCTTCGGAACCTCAGACACCATCTCGAGATGGTAGCAAGGTGGTTGCGTCGAGACCCTTTGCCCCCCATTATCAGCAGACCCAAGATATCATCGTTGAGCCATTCGTCGTGCCGCTCCCTTCTGAATCATCTCGCCTGTGGACATCGTTCCAAACATCTAGCTGGGGATCTGACGAGGAAGATGTGTTCTCAGCCGGAAGCCAGTGGGGAGGGGTGAACGCCAAGAATGTCGAGGGATTGGATGACCACAAAGACCAAAATTCGTCCACCCACATTACCTTGTCTCATTTGTTGGACAATGTAGTCATCCTGGAGGAATGCATCAAGGAACTGGTCGCCATCGTTCAAGCACGGAGGAGTTTGGGAATTGACTCTCTGAGATATGTGTAAGAACAGATTACATATTACGAATACACACAAAAATACTGTCTACTGATCGGCTGCAAGTGGCACGAAATATAAGTGGTACAGTTGAACAAAAAGAACATAAGAATGAAGCTAGAAGTTACTTTGCCTTCTTGACACTCGTTCCTCTCTTCCCCATTTCCGTCCCAGACGTATGTGTCTTCCCTGACGCGGGCTTGGATCGGTTGTTTTCAATCTTTTCCTCGTCGATCTCGTGGAGGGCAGACCGAGGCCTCTTTCGCGGAGATATTATTTCTTCAGAGTCTTCAAGTTCAGTAGCCTTTTTCCGCTTCTTTCCCTTGGCGCCTTTCTGCCTCGATGTTTCTTCCTCCATATACTTCGCGGCCAAATTGTCTAAGAAACCGTTTCTGGCTTTCTGCTTCTGCAAAATGAGGGCCTGCAGGGCCGAAACATCTTCTTCATCACCAGCATCGTTTTTCTCCTTCCCTTTGTGCTTCCCTTTGCCCTTGCGAGCACCAACTTTGCCTGACCCATAGAATTCATCCCAAACGCCCAGCTCCTTGGCCAGCTCTTCTGCTTCCTTGGCCTCTTTTTCGGCCTGTTTCTTTCGGACGAGTTTGGCTTTCTCATCCGCGGAGGTAGACCGCCAAAGAGGTAGATCAAGTAACTGGTCTTCGGCTATGAGCTTGGATAGTATATGGATGAATCGCGGCTCGTCGTCTGCAGTCGAATGAGGGATGCGATTCATGATTTCACCGAGGGAGCCCTCGGTTTCGTGGTATGCCGCCGTGAGATCCTCGACCTCTTCCGGAGAACCTAAGGTTGGAAGACATGAAGTTAACGGAGTGAGTGTCATCAATCTGGTAGCTACCTTGGTATTCTTTCTTCATTTCGTCGAGTTTACCACGCGTTACGCGGTCGAAGAGGTCTTCGAAGTATGCATCCCATCCACCATCATCGTCAGGATCGACGAGACTCTCGCCTGTTGTGCCTGTCCTGTCGTACTTTTCTCGCCGCTTTTCATCGCTGAGAATAGCATAGGCGAAACCTATCTGCTGGAAGCGCTTCAACGCGTGTTCGCGTTCGTGTTCGGAGGAGTTGGTGTGTTTGTCTGGATGACATAAAAGGGCAAGTTTTCGGTAAGATTTCCTGATGTCTTCCTGGGATGCGTCCGATTTGAGTGCGAGGACGGCGTACAGGTCGACATTGTCCTTGCCGGGGAACATCCACGACATCTCCTCCTCCATCGATAACAAAGCACCAGGTCAGCGTAACGTGTCACAATGTGACACACGCGTCGGACGTGACATCACGTGTTTCCAGCTCAGCGGCCCGACCAAAGACCAGCCTGCTTTCCCTCCGCAACATCGTCGTTGAGCGTGTCGCCAGATGATTGTGTCCAACCCGCACAAGATAGTGCCGATGTTCCCCCTTGTCGCCCGTTACGTTGACAGCGAGAAACTTGACCGTTTCCATACCCAACAAAGACACAATACGGTTACGTACTAGGCATCCTCGTTCTTGTCGTTCGCGTTAATTATCGTCATGTAGACCACCGGTCGCACAACCGTGTTATTCTTCCCTATCGACCTCGCTTTTCTCTCAAGGCATATCTTTTTGTCTTTCTCTAGCCGACAGGTGTTATCTGAGCGCCGGTGCCAGATTTAAAGCAACCTGACATACCCTCTCCAATCCATTACTCCTCTACTCACCGTCGCCGCATTCACGATGTTCCCGTTCTACGCTAATGCTCCCCCGCCAACTCGTTCTTCGCACTACCAATCACAATCTGTAGGCGCGGTACAATACCCCCGTCCTGCTCCCCATACCCTCGCCATACCGCGCGATCGTTCATGTCCGTCCTTGGTCTGTTTTGTGCTCATTCGGAGCTGATCTCTCCCCAGCATCTGATTTCTACGAGATGATAAAGAAAAGATACACGGACTACGACAGCAGGCTCCGTGATGCCATATCGCACTCCTGGTTTCCGAGCATTGAAACCAGAAAAGAGTGCTCGGATCTTGTCGACAATCTCCGTATTCATAGAGTAAGAATTTTAAACATACTCAACGCACATTATATCACCAGCTGACACTCAACAAGAATCTTTTCATGTACACTTATGTGCATTTGATATGTTGTTGTCAAAGCAGGTGTATCGTTTTCCCCTTCATTTGAGCAGGCAACTTACTCGGCACCCACAGACATCTGCATCTGCTGGTCGACAATGCCAAACTCTGGAAGACGTGGGGCACTGTACAGCAACTCACTCACCATTCTTTGATTAGAGGCCAACTTCTCAGCTTTTGGGCGGAAGTAAGATAGCTCTTATTCACCCACGGATGATTTATTTACATCCTCACCAGCCCCCATGCCAACAGCATGGATTTCTGCCCGCTCAGCACTTTGTAGTATGTGATGATGAGAGTGGCCTTCTGTGTAACCTTCTATACTGTGGCAGAAAGCCGGAGCTGTACAAACTTCCCAAGAAAGAATCCGAGCAAGTCGTAGAATTGCTGTGGCAGGTATGCAATCTCGCCTCTCTGGAAGTGTCACATCGGTGATTGATCTGTCTGCAGTTCCTCATGAAACGCCAGGAGAGTGATGTCGCGCGTCGCTTACGTGCCCATATCTACCGCATGGCAAGGAAGTCTGCATACCTTCCGCGTGCCCTCCGGATTGGATATGCTTCTATCTCTCATAAGCGCAGTCTTGCTGGCGGCGCAAATGGGATGGTATCGAAGGCAACAATGAATGGTCGCGATGTCGCCATCAAGGAAATCTTGTGCCGTGACCGTGCCACCCAGAGGAAATGCCTCGAGGTCTGTTTTTTTTTTTTTTTTGAATGGATGCCTTTCTTTGCAGACTAACATCTGGACTAGATGTTCGCTGGCGAGGCTATCCTGTGGAAAACCTTACAACACAGGAATATTGTTCCGTTCCTGGGGGTCGTCGCGGAAGGCACTCTCAACATGGGTCTGGTATCGCCGTTCTTCAAAAATGGTAACATCAGAAATTACATGGAGAAACGTGATTATAGAGATTGGCCTGCCTTGGCGAGGGGATGGGGCAGAGATCTCGCAGAAGGTTTGGAATATATCCACTGTCACGAGCCACCCATCGTTCACGGAGATCTCAAGGGGGTAAGAAATATCCGACTGCATTTACTTCATCGTTTCTGAGACCCGTTAGGATAATGTGTTGGTTCATGATGACGGCCATGCACTTCTTGGTGATTTTGGTCAATCCTACGCCTCAGATTCAGGCAAATACCTCGATTCAACACGTGTTGGTCTTGCGTACAACCCAGAGCATTGGATGGCACCGGAACTTATGGTAGGGGACGACCGTGTCAAAGCCTCGGACAAGTCCGATATATATTCTTTCGGATGTGTCTTATACGAGGTAAGCTTGAATCCCTCGTATACTGCGTCGACGTTCATCTTGTTACGATGAGATGGTGTCTGGCAGAATTCCCTTTGAAGGTTTCTCACCCGGGCGCGTGGTAGACTATGTCACGAACGGTGAACGCCCGAATAGCCCAGAAACAATCGGCAAAAAGGATCCACTCTGGAAGATGATACAGTCATGCTGGAAGCATCGTCCTGAGGATCGACCCTCTGCAGCGCGCCTCGTTTCCTATGTACCAGTAGCTAATCCATCTGTTGCCCAATGTTATTGATATGCCCAGAATCTTACAATTTTAATTCATGACGATCGTCTTTTATATTTCTTGACCTCAAAGAATTTGGAGTGCTGATTCGAAGATTGGCATGGAAGGACAATTAAGTAAGGTTCGATGTCCATACATTACTAAATAGGAACGGGTACATGTGGAAATCCGCGATCCCAGGGGACAATGTCGTCCGTTGTCCTCGTGAACTATATCCAGAAATGTTCGTGATGTGTAGCTCGTGTTACTATACCCAACCTTCATGAGGTATCATTCGATCGATATCTGCGCCTGAAGCGGAGTGCCAGCTAAGTACGCCGATTGCTGCTCGGCCATGCCCCCTGGTGTTTTCGGCGAAGATGAGTATTGTCCGTCCGCATTGATATCTGAGAAAGGAATAGAAAGAGAAGTTAATCACCATTCTTGAATGCGTCTGGAACTTGCTGCCGGACAGGCTTATAGAACTGACCATGAGTCTTGGAGTCGTGTAAACCCTTGTCGAAGTCATAGAAGCACTTGAGACCAACCAAAAAGGTGGTCAACAAAAGCAAGAACGCGACAACCGCTACAGGTACATAGTTCAGTAAAAGGTCGACCGGGATAATGAGTCTACTGACTGAAAACGGTTAGGGTTGCACGGGTGGTGATGTATTCGCTTTGGGAGGATGGTAGATAAAAGCGGGCTAGCTTATAGACTACAATCCAAGCGAATTGAGCGAACAGAAGTATAAACGGCATCTGTACTTACCGACTGCAGGGGCAAAAAAAGCACCTCGAATTAGTGATCTAGTTGAGGATATAGAAGACGGCCTTACAGTAACTCATGCATGGTAGCATCAATACGAGTGCTATTGACATCATCCTGGAGACGAATTGAGCCGGTGAAACAGATAGTCAAGTGTAAAGGTCGTACCATTTTACTTCACGCTGGACGGCATAGGCACAGCCGGCTATCAACGTAAGGATCACAGGGATAGCAGCAATGGTGAGTCCAAACTCGGCAGAGTCAGTAGCAAGGACGACGATAAGAAGCTGTAACATATCATCAATACCCTGTTGATAGCAAAATAAAAAGGAAGGAGATGCGTACTTGCATGGTAACACCAACGAAGCAGAAGAAGTCGAATTTGAGGAGACAGATAAAGATTTGATAGAATTGGTACATGGCTATTGCGCATAGGCTGAGTCAACAGCACAGATTGGCGACATGAAGATCACCGACACTTCAACTTAGGGCTTGCCCCGACAACATGAAATACGACCCATCTAATTGCAATGAAGTCTCGGAAGCTCCGTTAGAAACAACAATCTCACCCAAATTCTCCAAAAAGTTGTTTGATCCAGAAGATCAGGAAAAGCCATGACGCAGCCACGATGCACGGCACGACTATGAGGAAAGGTTCTACCTTGGACCATAGCCATCCAGTGCTAAGCGCCGCCCTCGTTTCATGAACTTGAAGAGCAGAAAAGACGATGAGAGCGCCGTGGAACACTGGAAGATGTCGTCAGTTAATGAGACCTGAGAATTCAACAAGAGCGCTACTGTACATATGATGCCTAGTAGCTGAATGATGTTTCTCATCCGCAAGGCATCATAAGCCATGAGGAACTCGAAGATCCTGAAAAACGCATATAAGCGAGTGCCCAAGGGAGGGTGGAACAGGGACTACTCGGCCAGAATGAAGAGAGCGAGATAGCAGGACAAGGTCTGGTGGACGATCAGCACTTTAACAGCATAGTAGCCCATACCACAATACCTTGTAAGGGCCGATATCAAAAGTATCGCCGAGGTATGCATGTACCTATGGAAGACCTCCTCTATCATCCGTCACCTCGCTCAGAGGTGTTACTCACGATTCCGAAGGTAGATGCAACCATCGTGATAACTATCACGGCCTCTGAAAGACGAATTAGCGCTGCTCGCGCCACTAAATTAGATGGGTCTTTACTCACGAGCTGCGACTGCGATACATGCAAATCAGTGCGACCGTAATCCGTGAGGCAGGTAAAAACTGATGGCAAGTCCGGGACATACTCGTGATGATGAAAGCGCGTTGGGCTCTGGTACCCAACAAAGGTTCCACCGCCATCCTGGACGGAGGGAGTAAGCCTGAGGGTTCGAACGAGGTTTGGTTATGCTAGCAGGTACTTGAAGCTTTTGTGCCAACGGATGGTTCAAGCACGCTATGTGTGACCCCCAGTGTGGCTGCGCCAAGCTGGGTGTGAATTGCGGTGTTACTTTTGGTACTTAGACTATGACAGCAGGGCCAAAATATAAAATAGATTAATTAATTAATTGCTATTTACTACTGCTATTACATAATGACCTACTGCCTCTGAACGGCTGCTTTATCTTTGTTCCAACAAACGTCCTACCCAATTATATGTCATCTACTAATCAACATGAGCTCGGCTGCGGATGCGATCCAGGTTCCACTGCCTTCTATCCTCAACGGTGCGGCATTCCTATGGATCATCTGCAAGGCGACAATACATTTCATGTCAGCGGTTGTACATGTACTCGTGTGCATTTGTTCCTCCATCCGAGACAACCTGCATTTACCCCGGTGGCCTCCCGAGCCGTGCTTTTGAGTTGCGGGTTTGAGTTACTTGAATGGATCGATACCACAAACGTGACCCGTGCATCCTTGCGCTGGCGGAGCGGCGCTGGTTCGTTATTTGATCAATTATGCAGCCTGCTAAATCGACGCTGCGATGATCATCCACGTTTCCATCGACAAGCCGTAAGAGGGTGCGTTCCTATCAATCATGATAATGCGAGGGTATATATGAACTGCTCGTGTCTTGCAATCTTACCTTCGCCCTCGACCTCTCACCATCTTTCTATCAGAAGGTGCGATGTCTGCACCAATTTTTGTTCAAGGTTCTGATCTAATTTCATGATAGCTCCATGAGTGGTGCATACGCTATCGTCCAGCAGCTGCTCGATACCCGTCAACCGACGGCTGTCGGGATCGGTCATTTCTTGCAAGCGCTGTTGAACTTTGCAAAGCCCGGGGGTAAGACGCCAATCATCGTCGAATACATGAACAAAGAGGGTACCACTCGGGTGATGATGTTTAGCAGACAAAAACTATCCACGACTTTCAGTGTCAGTTGGTGAAATTTCCTCGTTGCAGGTTTGGTGCGATCGCTGATGTGTTGGCCCTCTGAGCAGAGCGCTGCGGATACCCTCAAATACGATTTAGGAATCGTGCAAAGAGGGTATTACAATCAGCAGGCGAACATGACAATCACTGGGGCACTCTTTTACAACGAGGATGGGACTGTGCAGACAACGCCGGTGTTGATATCACAGGAATCGTGGTCTGATCTCATGGCGCATGTCCACAAAATTTTCATCCGCACATCGGGCGTTTGATTGTGTGGCACAATCTGTGTATAAGTATCTTGCTCTACTTTTCGATACAGAGTGGATCGGCAGATTCATTGCAAGGGGTGGTCTCAGCTGGGTAGCGATGCACCTGCATATTCTTCAGCTTTTCTAAGACAAGTTGGTGTGGTAGGAATACTTGGCAGCTGTGTGTGCAGGACAAAGTCTTCCACGCGAAGGGTCGAGTCCGTCTCACTTGACAGAATTTCCTTCAACCTAAGTGCACCTGCCTTGGTATCGGTTTCTGACACGACGTTACTTGCCGAGTCTCAGTATCTCGTTCTTTGAATAGTCTACCCCTGCTTGTCTGTGCGCGTGCAAGACTCCTTTCATGAGCCGTCGGTCTGGCTATGCAATGCAGATGCGAGTCTCAGAATTCATCCCCCCTCAATATACTCTCCTTCACGGCTCTTGCGACGAACAACTCCTCCCTCCACAGTGACTGGATGTTTTCCGACATCCACCGGACCCAGGTGTCCTTTCTGTACTTATTTTGCGCGCAACCCGATGCGATGAATTTCTCGGCTCTGTTGATGAGCATGTCGCACAGAAGCACAACCGCTTCCCTCCAAGATTGTTCATTCTCGCAAGAAACCCGGTATTTTTTACCCGCGATAACATCTCGCCATGGCTGAATGGCATCTTCGTCCGCAGAACCAACGGCTACGACAAAATAGTAAAGTCGTAATGCAGTGATCAGCCGCCAAGATGGTTGAGCATTGTCTGGAGTCGAATGTAATGTCCAATTCCTTTGTAATTGTTGCTTAGGAATCGTGATCAGTTGCCGCGGAGAAAGAGACTCACCCCCAATAACCCTCAGTGACGAGTGCAACTTTCACAGCCTCGTGAAGTTGCACATCTGCGAAGACATACATTTCGACCAGGTCTTGCACATCTACCTCTCCCCTTGGAGAGGGCCCATCCATGGAGAAGAGGTTCACGAAGCCGTACTCCACGAATAACGTTTTATTCGAGTGCGATCCATAAGTCAGGAGGATTTCGTCGTTCTCCTCTATCTTTACATTGTCAAGAGAGACGAATTTGAGTCCGTCTCCAATCGAATTTATGGGGGCAGCACTCCAAATCTCGGGGTTTGATGGAACAGGAGTCATACACGCTTGACCTGACGTGTGGTTGGCGAAGTCGAGAATGGGACACATCGTCAGATTATCTGGATCCGTTTTTGCACGTTTCAGGCGGTAGTAGATGCACCGGGTGTTTACTGTTATAGAAAGTAAAAATTGCAAGTTTACCAGGATGTGAGGCAGGATTACCATTGAGCCAAGCCCACAAAAAGTCTATGGTCGCATCAAGTGCTTCGAGACTAATTGATGGCACTTGAGCTATGACTGCTGTGGAAGGCGTCTTTTGCTACATCTCAATGAGTTTGAATAGTATAGTAAACCAGGAATATTATACGCTTACAAGGAATGTTCGCACTTTGCACCAATCATCCCAAAACCGAGTGTGCAGGCGATGCAATGCCGCTAGCACGCTCGGTGGCAGGCTATTCAGCAGCGAAATTTGCGGGTCGTCCCCCTTGTCGAGCTTTGATAGGACAAGCCAAGTGAGGGGATGGCTGTCAAAATTCCTGGGGAGGATTGATATGTAAGGCCCAAAACAAGGGTCTGCACTGTCCTCATCGGCCTTCGGACGCCATATGAATAAGTGCATCGAGATCAACTGCGAGGCAGTCAATGCCTTGGCCACACGTATGTTGGGAGGATAGAGCTGTTTTAGTGTCATCTTGTTCACCAACGCTTTCGGTGGGACTACAAAGAGAAGACTTCCTGGCTGGTTTCATTTATGCAATTCGTCAACAAGTGACTATGAGCTGCACTTACCGTCCAAGCGCTGCGTGCAAAGAGCCCATTGCCGGCTGCGAGTGCTACGTGTCAACTATGTTGGATGGACTTAACGATTGCCCGCTACTCAACCATATGTCATTTCCCTGCACTCCACGGGGAGATTTTGTGCTTGAAAGCCGTGGCCCTCGAGCCAAGCTAATAAATTCTTCCATCTGCGCTGGAGGAGCGTCGCCGAGGGTGAGCTAGCCATAATATGATTGATCACGGTAACCGCATTGGCATTTGCCACGACCTAGCCTGAAGTATTTTTTTTTTCGCTAGCTGATGGCATGAGAACTTGGTCTTTATTTACATACGTCGAGGGCATGTACTGGGATCACGCGGCATGTCCATTCTGCTCGCCCGTGTCCCAGTGTTTCCGTCCTCGGGCATCCGATTATCTACCCTTTCCGCGTCTACACTCACCGTCCTCTCAGCAAGATCTCCCCTTCCAACATGTCCGTGTTTAACGCCTCTCGTCTGCTCGGAAAGACCGTCCTTATCACTGGGGCGAGTTCTGGTATCGGCAAGGTGAGTTTCATCCCATTGCTCGGGAAAGATGTAGCCACTCAACCCCATCATTATCTCCCATCGGCAACTTGAAGGCTACGGCTATTCTGTTCGCTAAAGTTGGTGTATCCTCTCCTCAATTCTTATCAGTCACGCTCAAACGCACACCGGACAGGGTGGTGCGAACGTCATTCTCACCGCACGCCGAGCGGATACCCTGCAAAACGTAGCAGAGCAATGTGCTGCCGCACACAAGGCAGCAGGCGTCCAGCATGGCGGAAGTTTCGTCCCCATTGTTCTTGATGTTTCAGACAAAAATCAGATCGCCTCGTTTTTGGACAAAGTTCCAGTCGAGCTCCGTAATATCGACGTTCTCAGTGAGCAACGCCATCGTCTCACATGCACGCACCCATCTCAAGTACTTCTTTGATAGTCAATAATGCAGGTTATGTCGTCGGGGTCGATCGTATCGGCGATCTTTCGCTCGAAAACATGGAGAACATGTTCGCCACCAATGTCTTTGGGCTCATTGCGTTGACCCAATTATTCATCAAAGGCGAGTTTTCAGCTTAGCTTGATTTCGTCCTGTTCATCGCCTTTCAGATTTCAAGGCAAGGAAGACAGGTCATGTTATTAACATTGGTTCCATTGCTGGAAGGGAGCCTTATGCTGGAGGTGGTATCTATTGTGCGACCAAGCACGCGGTTAATGCATTCACTGGTGTATTGATGAGAGAGCTTGTTGACACCCCCATCAGGGTGACCGAGATCCAGCCTGGTACGTTGCATTGTGCTCCAACAAGGTGCTCGGCAAACAGCTTGCAAAATTACAGGCATGGTTGAGACTGAATTCTCCGTCGTGCGCTTCAAAGGCAACAAATCAGCGGCTGACAAAGTTTACGAGGGCCTGCAACCATGTGAGTAACCGAGACAGAATCCGGTGTTCACCCGATCATCTGCTAACTGTTGCACAAGTGGTTGCCGAAGACATTGCAGAGGAGATTGTCTGGGCAGCATCACGCCCACCTCACGTAAACCTTGCTGAAGTCTTTGTTCTTCCGGTGCACCAAGCATCAGCCACTCTCAACTACCGGTCTCCCCGACTTTAAGGAAGCAATCCGCAGTCGTAGAAATGCAGTTATTTAGGGATGTGGTGGAAACTTGTAAAAATAAGGATACAGCAACAATATGATGAGTGAAGATAAGCCGCAACAGTTCCCGCTAGCTTTTGCCTTTCTTGCTTTTCGACCTCGTCATCTTCATGGGGATAGGTTCTGGCTCGATGTCGTTATCGTAAAGATACCTCTTTACTACGATCTGTTCCATAACGAGCTCAGGTGATGGTCGATTGTCAATGTCGACAAGGTTTCCAAGGGAGTCGAGAGGAAGGCTCTAAAAGGATAGATCAATGCATAGTCAAATGACATTGCCAGGATAGACACCTTCGATGTGGGTGCCAAACAACCTCGCGCAACGACGATGTCCTTTGGTAAAGACTTTGGCTTGGGATCAATCTCGTCGAGATAAACAGCAGTTGATAATCCTCGATACCACTTGACTTGTTTCGCTGGCTTGGCGACCTTTGTATCTGCCCCTTCGAGCCTCAACGGTTCAATCATGCGCTCAGGTCGCTCTGGAGTGTCGTAATCTTCCTCATCCCCAGGACCCCGGCGGTGTTTCGGTGGTATGGCATAATCATTTTCATCATGGTCGGCACGCGCACCAAGAGATACCTGATCGCCCGATTTAGTCTGTTCTTCCGTGTCACTGGCTCCTAAGCCCCCGTTCACCTGGGCCCTCCTTTGAGCTCTTTCTCTTCTCCGCATGTCTCTTTCATCTCGCTGTTTCTGCAAAATTGTTCGTGCCTTGACCGTTGGACTTTCTGGTCTTAGACCTTCCTTCCGAATAACCTCCGTCGCCAGTACTGTAACGGTCTGTTGATTCTTTGTCGTATTGGATGCGGTGAGCGCCTTCAGCGCGGTAGCGCTCATGCCCATGAAACTATCACCTTCCATGCGAGGCTGAGGTTTGCGACGAGCTGGGGGTGGTCGTGTGGAGGTATTACCACTGAAAATATCAAGAACGTATTGTTGTTGTGCTGGCTTGCGAGCACGAGAGGTCCTCCGCGGGCGGCCGAAGGGTTCGTCGGCATTGGCGTCTTGGTGCAATGGGGAGCGCCCATGTGTCTTGGGTTCCACCACGCAGGTGTCACCGTCTGCTCGAGGGACATCTGATGTCGCGCTTTCAAGATGCGCGGGGGAACGTGCGGTGGGAGGAAGTTTTTCATCGGGAGGCCCTTCATTCGATGACGAAAGTTCTGAAAGTGGGGATAAAGGGCGTGAGGTGGAATCTGACAGTTCCGGTAGGGCAGGATTTGCCTTCGCCGGCGGGTATCGTGCTGATAACATGCCATCTACCACCTTGCGAAACTTCAATGGTGGGGGTATCTTAGGCGGGCTTGATTCCGGGGGTGACTGGACATGGGAAGGGACTTTTGCAGGTTTTGGAGCATACTTCCCGCTAAGAATGCCTGGCACAACCTGGCGGATGATGACGGGATGGGAGCCGGGAGGGCCTGTTACCTCTGCACCTCGCTTTCGTTTAAGTAGCCCCACCAAACGTTGATCATTCGCGGGTTGGGTGGAGGGCGCTCCTGTGTTGCTATCCCCGAGCCCCTTGTTCTTGTGGGCAAGTAAAAATGGTGAAGCCCTCTGCTAGCATATATTACTGGACAAGAATCCAGGACAGTGAACGAACTACTCACAGGAGCGCGAGCCATGTTGGCTGTCGTTGTAGCTACTGTAGCTTTCCCGTTTTTCGGTGGGGGTCTTGCATATGGCTTGTTGCCAATTCGTGGAATACGACTGTTGGTAGATGGCTGTCTCAATTGAGACGTCGCATTTCCCTGTGTGACGCTGCCCAGCGTAGCATCGATCTCACCATTTCCTATCTCTGCAGTCTCGTGTTCTTCAGGAATAGGCGGCGGCAAATCGCTGCTCGACTTCTGGCTAGGAACGAGAGGGAAGGGAAGTTTCATGCCAGATCTCGGGAGCATAGGGACCATCGGAAAAATAGATTCTTTGAACTTTCCGTGATCGCCAGGCTTCGAAATCATCGCGCAGGGCTCGACAGATCGACTGCGAGCAAGGATAGTTCGCAAGGGGCGCGGCTCCACGGATGCGCTCCTGACACGGAGACCAAGTCGTGTGGGGGAACCGTGGGCATGACCCCTCCTTGTTGGGGAAGTGACCAAATCCGTAACAGGTATCCGCTTTGCTGGGCTGCGAGATGGGTCATCAAGAGCTGGCCGCGTGAAGACTGGAGCTCTTATCGTCAGAGAGCGCCCCAGCTGAGACTGGTCTGACCCCATAGACATCTGTGCTGTCCTCTGGAACGAAGAAGTTCCGCGTGCAAGAGCAGTTTCAATAGGCACTCTTTGCGCAGGGGTGCGATAGATGTCGTCGACTAACAGAAATTTGGCTGGGGAATTTAATTTCCGAGCATCGTTCTTTGCTCGCACTGGCGTAGGAGCAATGACTGGTCGTTGAACAGTTGACCGAGAAAAATCAGGATGCGTTACAGGAGGCCTTGGTGTCCGAGACGGTGTCGCCGGCAGGTGTTGTATAGGGATGGAATCCACAGGTAAAATTGTTTGTTTGATCGATGAGGTCAATTCCGAGGGCAAACATAGTCCCGCGAGCACATTGGTAGAGTGAGGAGAAAGAGAGTCCAGTCTCTGGTACGAGTTAGTATTGACCCCCCTCGCGCTTGTCGCCCCGCACTTGCTTTCCTGTTCCCCCCTTGAAAAAGACATGCTGTTATTGTCCATCGACAGTATTTCTTCTCCATCACTATCTTGCCCGCCGGGAACCGTCGTCTCAGAGGTTGGCAGAGCCTTATCAGCCTCACTTGACGACGGGGATGAGAGTGTCTTTATGTTGGGCGCGAGAGGTGAAGATTTGCGGCAGCCCTGCTGTCCAGAGCACGGCAAAGGCCCCCGCGTATGGTCATCCGAAGCGGGAGGTATGACAAGATTTAATGGGGAACCAACAGCCTGTGTTGGAGAGGAGCTGAAAACCTCGGAGTCAAGAGAACTAGTCATGGTTATCAATTGTCCATGTAGTCCGGTGACAGACGGATTAATTCCAGCGTCATCTACAAGGTTAGCAGGCTCACAAACGTGCTGTGATGATCGTGGAGGTTCGTCGACTGAGCATTGGATGGACGATGCAGGAATTACGTCAGTGGATGCCAGGTCCTCGTGGGAGGCACCTTTCATAGGCACGGGTGTAACAAATGGTGAACGAGATTCAGGTAAGATGAAATCACGCGGGAAAATGATATCGGGTTCTGATACCTCTTGTCGATCACCCAGAGTCTGAGTCCGGAGGCTACATGAAGGATCAGATGGGGGATCCGAGAGCTGGTTCAGCCGTTCCAAAAGGTTTATACGGCGGAATGAGCTCGGAGGTGCAGATACACCGGGCAGCGGGAATTGACCGTCTTTCCCAGGCACGTAGTTAATGCCAGGATGTGCAAGGTCCTGCGGCGGGGGCGAGGGATTGTCGTGTGCTCGTACAATCCTGTTCGCAAGCACCGTGGAAGGTTCTAGGACGTAGTGATATTAACAGGAATACATCCGAGTGCGTTTGTCACTCACCGTCTGGCGGAAGGGTGACGTTCTCAGGTGTTTCTTCACGAGAGAGATGAAGAGCAACATCATTGACACTTTCGGACTCGTCATCGCTGCTTTCATCCAGGTCTTGCGTGTCCTGACACTTCACTGGTGGTTGCGGTGGCGGAAGACAAGACAGCCGTGGTGACCGACGGACAGGAGAACCAAATGCACCTGTTTTCATAATTCGCCGTTGCGCGACAACTGGAACAGGTGGTCTATCCAGTGGCGATTGGAACGGGACATCACGTTCTCGAGGGGGTGATACATTAACCGCGTCCATGTTGCCTGGAGGTGGAGTTGGGTAGCTGGCGGTCGCTACGTCCATGTCGCGATAGATGACGACGGGAAAGCTGTGTGGTGGTGCGGAGAACGTGCGGGACGACAAGTAGCTCGTAGTAGTACTAAGAGAAGATCACTGAGGACAGTGCAGTGTCGGCGTCTGATCGAGGTGGGAGAATCGTTGAAGTCGCGTTAGGCGCACGTGACCGATGCATGATTGACCATTCACATTCAAACTGTACAAGCACGAACAACTACAAAATCTACGTAGACGAGAAGGAAATCTGCAGAATAAGTGCAAGTTACCATTATAAAATGGTACAGCAGAGTAACAATCCAAACGTGCGATGACTCTTGAATTGCACACATTCGCGAAGCTCGATAAACGCGGCCAATCGCCCTGCTGAAGCATCGTATATACTTCGATCTAGAAGACCGATGCTTTCCTCGGGGAAGATGAGGTGGAATCTGGCGGAACAAGCTGCGGAGAAACACGCTCTGTCGCAGATTTCAGCTGAAGGTGATCGCATTCAGCTGTACGTTGCTCCAACTGAAACAAACAAACCTTAAGATTTTCCTTCGTTAGCAGCTCAATTGCCCTTGTCTGCCTATCCATCTGCACTTTCATGTCTTCAAGCATAATCCTTAGGCTCGTTCCAAGGTCCCCCTCCTGTGTTGGTACCAGCGACAACGAAGTGGAGCCTCCATGGTGACGCGTTTCTTCAGGTGACACGTTTATTCCTGGCCCACCGTTAACAAAGATTGCGCTCCGTTCCGACGAGGTAGCAGTCCTGTCTGTGGCCGTCTCTCTCCAGCCATCTGACCATTGGCGAGGCGCTGATGTTCCATCATACAGCCTATCGCCGAGGAGTCTCTGCGAATGTGTTATCACCCGGAGTGCATTATCCCTCTCTTTATCCAGAATGGTCATCGCCTGCTCCAAACGGGAGTCAATAATCTTGGATATGTCACTCTCTAGCATGGAGAACAACGTCTTCCACAATGTTTCGAGCTCTTCCACGTGATTTTCTAGTCGCTCCCTTGTTCGGGTATGGCCAGTTATGACTGTAGCAAGTGCCGGGGTCACCGCCATTGCGGCATCGGGGACAGCCCTCGAGAGCTCCGAGGAGAGACCAGTGAAGGCTTTCAGCTTATCTTCCTCTCGATCCAGGAAGCAAGTATCCTGAACTATTTCGCAACATAATCTGATCTACAGATTAGTTACCTTGAACAATAAAATAATGAAGGCCGACTTTGCAAGGCGATGGAACATATCTGGAACTTTTGGCGTTGATATGGGATTACATTCAGAGATGCGTGGAGCAATCTTATCCGTCTGGGTTGCTTGGCGAGTGTTGTTGGATCCATCCCCAAAGGCGGATCCATACAAGATCTAGCGACAGTCAGCGTCGATCACACACACGTATTGGATGACTGACTCGTTCAGACAACCTCAGCCGCTGGTTTGGGTATGGGTCCCCTTTGTCGTTCGCCCTCTTCAAGGAATATCCTTGCTCAAAAGGGCCATTGCACTCTCGGGCATGACCCAAAGAATCAGAATCACGCTTACGGTCACCATTCCGGACAGACCAGACTCGAATGTCATGTTCTCGAGGAGTATCTTTCTGTTTACGCTTGAATAAATCCGTCTGCGGTATCAATGGTGAGGAACGTTGACGCTGAAGGGGGCTGGCTGGGGACAATTGGAGCCTATTCTTTCCCTTGGATCTCTCAGCCTCACGATTCTCCGGGGAAGGGGTATCGTCGTTCCTACGTTTGAGCTTGGTCCACTGGTGATCGTTTGGGTGGATGAACCTAAAGGGGGGTTAAGCCTGACGTGAACACGTCACCGGGGCTAGTCGGTAGATACGCGCCGACACTTGTTACCCTGGGAGCAGTACGGTTTGATGGGATTGCCTGCCTCGTCGAAGTGCTTGCGGACGGGGAATCAGATGATGGGGGATGAATAGAAAGGAGTACCTACGCGACAACGCTGGGTCTTGTACAGAGACATGGTGGTAGCAGGTGACTGTGACTGGTTGAGCCGTGACCTGGCTCAATCTAACTAACCATGTCTTCCTCACTAAATGCGCATACCCAAAACCATCTGAGACATTAAAACCTTTGTGCTTTACCTCCACTCATTCGCTCCCTGCAACCTAGTCCTACTGGACAACCATGAGTTTTCTCTTCAATTTCCGGTCCCAGGATCATACCACACAAGTCAGGTATCCTTCCGCTCCCGCTCTCATTCAAACCGACGGGTTGCTGGGAAAGGACTTCATTTCCCTTCAAGAATTTGTGCAGAGAAGGTGTCCCAGCTTGCATTCCAAGTTTCAGCCCGCTTGGTGGCTTCCGAGGTCTCGTGGATCGACGTTGGTTCCAAAATAAAACTAATCTTCCATCAGCGGCCACATGCAAACCCTGTACTGCGTCCTTGGCGATTTTTCGCAGAAAGACAAGGTGAATTACAAGAGGTCAGAACAATCATCTACATTCAGTTCACCTCTCAGGTCAAGGTTTAGGACTTTGCTCCATTTAAAGGATCGCGGAACAGTGTCAGTCCTCGACCGTGATAATGTCAAGCACGTTTGATAGTTATACTACTTAGGGGGCTCGATTTTACTCCAGTGGATGACAGCGATATGCCGCCTGACACACCAATCGTCGTAGTCATGCACGGACTCACCGGAGGTATAATTTTGGTCGCATGCGTAATCCGTCTGTTGAGACTCTCCAAGGCTCGCATGAATCGTATGTGAGAGCTATACTGGCACCCGCTTGTCGAGCAGTCTCACAAGGCGGACTTGGCTATCGTGCGGTGGTTGTTAATTTCCGCGGATGTGCGTGGTATCGTAACTCATTATAAAGACACGTGCTCATGAATCTGGCCACTTGTAGGTGCGGGTGTGCCCATCACGAGTCCCCAGCTTTACTCTGCGGGAGTTACAGACGACCTACGTCAGGCTGTGTTCTATATATCGAACAAATTCCCGGGTGCTCCCCTACTAGGACTTTCCTTTTCCCTCGGAGCAAATGTGATGACTCGTTACATTGCCGAGGAAGGGGAGCACTGCCGGTTTCAGTCGGCATGTGTCCTAGGATGTGTAGGTTTCACCTCCTAGTTTTAGGGAAGTGAGATTAACCCGCTTCGTCACGCAGCCGTGGAATTTGATAGCGAATGTCCAGAAGTAAGCATTTGCCTTGGTTCTTGGTTCTTGGTCCGGCGCCAGCTCAGCCATGATCAGGCTTGGCTCGACATACATTGGACGGCACATTTACTCTAGAGGAATGGGTCAAAATCTCGTGAATATCCTCAAGAGGCACACTTCCGCGCTGACCCGGGATCCTAACCTCGCTGTAGCTGAGGCTGCGACTCTAGCCAGTGCCTTGAGTTGGCCCACCATCGAGACGTTCGATCAGGTCTTTACCAGGATCGGAGGCGGTCCTTCGCCTCCTTGGCCTTTTGCATCCGCATCTGAATATTACGAACACGCCTCTAGTCACAAAGTGCTCGGAAACATACGGATACCCTTCCTTTCAATCAATGCTGCAGATGACCCAGTCGTTCAAGAGGTTCCAATGGAAGCAAAAGACGGCGATTGGGTAGTGACGGTCCTAACCCCCAACGGCGGCCACCTCGGATGGTTTGAATTGGATGATGGTTGGGGTCAGGTGAGGCGGTGGATATGTACTCCAGTCCTCGAATGGTTGCGTGCTACGGCAGAAGATGTTTGCCGAAATAAACAGAATACCAAGAAACTTCGGGAGGTAGACGGACTCTTAACGGAGGTAGGAACAGAAAGACTAGGCTGCAAGGTTGTTGGTGAGGAGCTCATCATCATCGGTACCGGGTTAGAAGCTGGCATGATGGCAGGCCTGTAGATCTTGATTTAGAAGCTAGACTATGAATACAACGCATATGGTTTCCGTGCTACCTTGTGAGTGAAGGAAATTATTCTTAATCACTGTCGCTAAAGTGTACACGGTCTTCCTCGTTATCTTCTTGCGCCACCTGGGTGCGGTCGTACTGACTAAAGTCAACAGAAACAGTCCCTTCCTCCATGAGACTGTCATCTTCGTGCTCGAGGTTCCTGTTTCTTTCAAACAATTGGCGACCTGTTAACAGCGCTTATTAGAGGGGCAGGGAGGTGGTGAGAGATTGCGAACCAGTCAAGCGAGTTCCGATTTTTTTGACCTCTTCCCTCTCTTTCGGAGTGAGGGCACGTAACTTCTCTTCATCATCCCGTACTTTTCTTTGTGACATTTGCTTGTCAAAATTGGCCTTCCAGACCCTGAAGGATTCAATCGTGACAGGGGTTCCTCGAGTGCGCGCCTCCTCCGCCTGATATGGTGGATCATCAACATTCATGGGCTATGGTGTCCAAGTAAGACCTCACTTCAATTGCCAGACGCTCCCTTTCGTGCTCCTCTGCTACGCGTGCCTTTACACGATTTTCCACTAAACCTGACAGTCTTTCCCTGAGATGCGACACCAATGTGAACGTCATCGCCATGCCCTTGTTCTCTTCGCCCTGCAGCATACTCAAACATTCAGCCTTGGAAACGAAAGTCGCAACATACCACGTCCAAAAGACTTTCCAGAAGACTCCTAGTCTCTGATTCATTTATTTCACCGTCAACAGCTTCTAGCCGTAGTTCAGGCAGGGCATCAGGATAGTCATCGGTGTAATTGACTGTTAATTTCAGCTTGACTTTCTTCCGCACCCTAATATAAATTTGGTTGTGAGCGGAGGATTCGATCAGGTGGCTCACAGGGTTCTGCACCATCTACAACAATGTCTGGCTCGACATCGATCTCGATCTGTCTGTCCGATATGACTTTTACATGTGTTGAACGAACGAACTGTAAGATAAAAATATCGGACACGAACTTGATAGCTCTGAGGGGTATATGGCCTCGAGAACCTAGTTGCCAGTGAGTAATGATGGGGCAGATACATGAAGGATTTCACAACCTCGAACTCCTCCTGCAGGACGGTAGACATGGTAGTTCATCCGATACCCGACCAATTGATTCCGAAGTCCGATTATGTACTACACTTGGTGCGAACATTTTCAACTCGATTCAGGCCTATTGGCACGACGACAGGATAATGTCCTGGAGGCGACAGCTTACCCCGGCTATTCTACGACCCATTGTTTCCTCCTTGTCCTGCGGTCGTGCAACGTCGAGTCCTATAACATTGATTTTGGGCGGCGCGCGATATGCTTCCCGGCCCTCCTACACATCACCAAGCCCAAGTGATTTTGACGTGAAGGACATGTTAGGAAAAGCACTGGATTTCAAAGGGTCGTTGCCAGAGAACAAGCCACCTGCCGATATGTGGGCCGACAAAAGCAGTAACCTGAAGCTCCCTCCACCTCCGGACACATGGACAGGTATGACCCTCGACGTTTCCGTTGCTCCATGCTGAATGTTTAATACAGGTAGACGGCTCGCTGTTCGGAACGGGGACTTGCAGAATACCTTTCAACAACTCAACCTGCGTCTACGGCAAAATCACATAGCCAAAGAAATCGCGCTGACTGTTCGGCATGAAAAGAAAGGCGACAAAAGGGCACGTCTTCGCAGCGAAAGGTGGAGGAAACGGTTTGCCGATGCGGCATGTACAGACATCCTAGTTTCTTGTCCACGCGTACTGACTACATACGTTCCCGTAGGTAAGGAAAAAGGTGCAACTGGTCAGTACGATACGTCGACGGGGTGGCTGAGCAAAGTCATCCACGCTTTCAAATTTGTATGTTACACAGTTCTAAGCTGCCCTGTTGACGGTGACCAGTCACTAGTCATTTCTCGTTGCCTTCGAACTTCCTTGCCTTATTTCCTGCGCGTGTGGAAGCTTCGCGCAGACCCTCATATTACGGATCAGCTGCGCCGCAAGCTTCGTGTGTGGAAATTCGATCAACTTCATGTCCCCTTCACCGTGCGCGGCTACCTTTGGTGATACATTAACTACCGCTGCTAAATGAGGGGATCATCTTTGGGAATGAGACGGGACCGTATCAGGCTGTGAAATGCTCGGGGGCGCAGCGACTTGTGGGGTTTGTCCGCGACGACTGACCAAGAGCCGAAGACCCTTGTGAAGATGATTTCAGGCGACGCTTGAAAATTGACTGATGGCGATCGTTGCCCAATTATTGATTGGCCTCGTGTTACCATTGCATTTCAATTACTGATGGTCAACTCTAAGACCCTATCAAGACAGCAAAGTTCCAGTGCACAAGAAGCCATCGGGCGACCAACTTGGATGATGCTATCAGTCGTATCAATGGCATTGACAGCTAGCAAGGCGAAAGGCTTGAACTTCTTGTCTGATGGTGCCAATTTGTTCGCCACGCCGTCTACACCTCGTGTTTACCATGATGAATCGGTGAATTGTTCTTCCTTGCGATGCACCGCTTCATGGTATCGGAGATAAATTATCTTGCACCTCGTGAAAGGACAGGAATGGCACAAGCCCATCTCGTCAATCTGCCGAGAGAAAAACGCGATATGAAAGCGTATGTTAATGTGACGGTGTGTTATGAATGCTATCATACATCGAGCTCGCCATCAGAAACGAGCTCCGTGCATTTGGAATTTGCCATGCATCCAGTACTGTAGATGACGGGAAAGGGGCCGCACATTGGTTCGTGCAACGTATTATTTATTTGTGTTCCGGCCCAATTCTGCGATGTATCTGCTTCGCCTCGCCTGGTCTGCTAATGTGACCGGCGACCGCAGGAAACGAGGTTTCCGTGCGCGTTTGTGACACAACCGCGGCATCCACATAAAAATCCATCAACCATGATGGTAGTACACTTACCGAAGACAACTTATAACCACCCTCGAGCTTGTGTTAGCTCATTAATTGGGTCCCCTCCATCCCAGCTTTTACTTCTCAGAAATGTGTCATAATGTACGTGCTTCGTTCGTTCAGAATTACGACCAATGATTGTCATTCCGTTCCAGATAATCGATGGTCGCTACCACACCCCTTGCGGACATTTCGTATCCATGTCGACACGAGTGCAGGACTGCCTGAGACCCAATTGTCTGTTCAGCAGAAGACATGCGCATCCCGTTGGTGAGGATGTGTTCTCAAAGCGGCTCGAGGTAGAGTTTGCTAACCTAGGTCCAAGGATGCAAATCCCAGTCTTGTATTAGATTGATGGCATTGCCCGTCAAAAACCCGATTCGTATTAGTCCCTCTGTCTGTTCTGGTTGCCAAATTGGTGGCCCGGTTGCGGTGGGAGCTATGAAATCGTGAAGGTGGTTGTCAACGTTCAGCATATCGCGGCCGCGCTGGCGCTCGCCGCTGCCTAGCTAGTTAGTACAGATACACCTTATAATCTTACGCATAATGGAGATTCGTTATTGAACCAGGTGGAACGCATTGAATTTTCGTTTAGAGTCTACGTATCGCGGGTGGGAGACATGTATTTTCTTGACCCGAGCGTATGAATAGTGTTCGGTGCGACTGTGGCATCGAGTCATATTGACGAACTGCAAATTATTCAGCGCAGTTGTTACCTGGGGCTATGTACATGGCTGACAGGTTCTGGAATCGGCGTCAATCTACAGGGAGCCCAAAACCCAATCAATGCTGAGGATGACTGCAGTCAAAGAGCATAAGATGTGCGGGAGGGTGGTTGTTTAAATGAAACAGAGGGGAGACGCAGATGTCCAAGAAGTCAGTACTCAGTGGTTGGACTGGCGTCACGACTCAGCTGGAAAATGCCAGTGCCAACTTTTTTTTTTCGGTCAGTCGGACAAAGTAGCCGATCGATCCAGATACCCAGACGAACTGTAACAGCCAACAACCGATGCTATGGCCACCTGGGATTTGTTCATCAGAATGGCCAAGCTAGAGAGCCTGCTGCAGTTGCCAATACTTTAAATGCCAACGCAGATCTGAAGAAACAAGTCATATCCAAGTTGACGCCTTTGTTCCAAGTTTGGTATGGTACTCCGAACGTTTTTGGTTCGTGTTGTCTAGATCTGCGGGTTTTTCTCGATGGTCATTCAACTAGAAAGCTCGTGTCAGGTTTCTATGGAGACCCTGTTCATGAGTGGCCAGTCGTATTTGAACGAATGGCGAAATCTGTACCTCATAACTGGATGGCCCCCGTGTTTTCAGCCTCTGCATTCCACTCGTCTTCCGGAAACTCCTGGGTTTACTACCGTTCTTTAATAACATGGCGTCCAGAGCATCAGACAACTTGCGATGTTATATACGGGCAGCGAGACTCCCGGTTATGGCTTACCGTCCCCCTCGTGAAACTGGGTCACCCCACACCTCTTTGAACGTTCGCCCGGAGCGGTACCGCAAATTGAGACTCGTGCATACGATCAATGCTACGCTCTTCAACAATATAATTTCGGACTGTTCGTGAATACCACCAGGCTTGCGCGCGTACAGCTAATCGCCAGACTCAGGGATAGAAGAATTCGTACCATGCAAGTCATTAGGCGTGAATGACGAAGATGAGCGTACTGGAGAACGCTTGACCATTCCTTGCGAACCATTCTTCTCCATAGTTCCTTTGCCACTTGCACGTGCCGAAGACATTGAACGGTGTGTCTGACCAGCTGCTTTCACGTGCTGACGGTCTGACGAAGGCTAAAAGGGTGTTTGTCTGGGTTGACATGTTTCCCCTAGAAAGCATTCGCCGCGTTTTGAGTCTCTTGTATGCGGATTCAAACTCATGGAAATTTCTTCCTTGTGAAGAGGGTCCCTTTCTGAAGACCTCAACGTGGTCACAAATCAAAAGTGACCAAGGCAAAGTGATATTTTCGCAGCATGCATTATGTCTGTTCTTGATGCCACCTTGGGTGTTATCCACAAAGGATCTACAAGATTTTGCTCGAGGGCAGTCGGTGTGTAGCCACCCGACTCAGGGGTTTGTCAAAGGAACTAATAGGTCTTAGTTTCCTGATCGCACCTCATTAGACTCGTTGGGAGATAAAGCACAGAATGCTCTCCATACCAAGGAATGGCTCTGGAGCAAGGTTTTTACCTTTTCAATGCAACGACGAGGTAGCACTGACCAGTCGGGAAGATCTGGGATACTTGCATCTGTAGAGATTGTCCATGGTTCATCGTCACCACCTACACACATTGGGTTTTTGGAGTTTTCTCTGCTGGTAAGTGTTTTCAGAAAACTAGCTGACTATCGCTTGCCAACACGTGGCCCAAGGCTGGACTGCTTCATTTGTGTCCCCTGTCTGGGCGTTTGACTCTCGTATGCCGACGATTCTTGAGGTTCTTGTCTTCTGGTTAATATCTGCAATGGGCTATCCTGGTGGGTTTGTAGTTCCTGAAATCTCCTATGAGCTGGTACATCATAGACAACTTTTGGTTGCAACCCCACGCGACATTTCTCGCGAAGAGCCCTCTGAAGCACTAGCACTCTTGGCTGTTTGATTGGAAGGGTGGCATATTCAGTCTAGTGCAGATTGGGTATGAAGACAGCATGTATCTAGTTATACCTTCCGAGCCTCACTATGCCATGGCGATTACATAATATAGGAGCAACGATTTCTCGACGCTAGTAGCGGGCCAATTTTACCATTTACCAGATCGCTATTTTGCAAGCTTGAGAGGTCGGACATGTCAGCTGAACCTTTGCCGTGTCCCGGTCAGTAAACCTACGGCATAACACTGTCAATACTACTTTCCCTCACTGCTAGCAGATACGATAGGCTGAATTAAGAACCAATGATTCTGATCTGAGTGTTGGTAGTCAAGATCAATGCCACGCCAATCGTAGGTGCTTGAGAAATTATCTTTACTAAGTTAGAGTTCTGCTGCATGATCAAGTCCTCAGGAGAAGACCCAACTCCCGATGAGTAGTGGTGTAAAGCACTTGGGATTTCTCCTTTACCGCCCTAGTCGCACCTGATTCATCGATGTGCATGCATTAAACGGAGTATTTACAGAGTGCCGTTACCACTCCAGATATGGAATGTAAGTAAGGACAATGCGGGTTCGATAGACCGGACCACAGAACGCTTTGAGAGGAGTATGCCCAGGGAGGCATACTCAGGTATGTCTCGTGCTGATTTCCGACCGGCTCAGCTCAGATCAAGCCGTGGTGCTCTATTTTGTGCCTCCACTGTCGTTTTCGAGACGTGTGCCTGGGAGGGTGTCATCGAGGGAGACGTGTTCCCATGAAATGACTCCGGTGTCAAACTACTGTTGTTTACTACCACAGGCACCGCCGGAAGTAACTGCGAGAAAGGTTCATACAGTTTCGGCCGTGGGGAGTGGGCTGGTGGAGTAATCTGCTCCAGATCAGAGAGGAATTTAGAGGATTCCCGCGAGGACTGACCGATGTAAGCGAGGAAACGTGTAGTGTTGTTTGTGGATCCTGAGCCGAGTAAAATTCCAGCATTATACTGAGAGCATCTAAATGATCGACTTGAGCCTGCAGACTCGAACCGGGGAATGGGATGCTGACTTGCGAGATGCTGTAATTCCGATTCAGAGAACCCGAAATAGTCAACGGCGAAGCGAGAGGCATCTGGGGAGCCGGGTTTGTGTGACGGGGGCGTCGGAAGCGAGGCAGATGGCGGAGATGCGGATATCCGAGCATCTAGCGAGGGCGAATGAGGTCCTTCAGCTACACGTTGCGCCAAAATAAAACATGCAGCCGCAATGATACAAGGTGGAAAGAGAATGCAGAGTGGCGTGCGGTATCTGGTGGTTTACATGGGCAGTGTCCCAACGATCAATAATAAAGAACTCACGAATCATGGGCCAAGCTCCATGTGTAATCTTGAACTTGAGCACTTGTTTGCTGTATGTCAAAAAGGTCCACCAGGATTACGTGAGGACTGGTTGTCACAAAATCAAAACAGAGTGCTTCAAGAAGGGCTTCCTCGGTGAGGAGGATCGCTGTCTGCTGCTGCTCGACCTCCTGGTGAAATCGATGAAGAAATTCGAGTAATTCCAATGGGAAGCCATACTTGCCACACTCTCACCCGGTATGTGCGAAACATCCGTTCCAGTGACCTTGGACTGGCACACCCTTGCAACGTCACGTAACTTTCTGCCACATTCTTCAGTCTTAGTCGCCAAAAATATGCATGCAGCAGCAACGTCCTATTAGAATGCCATCTGAATATATAAGTGATAGGTGAGAAGGGTGGCTACTTGTCTGTGATAATCTTCCATGGAGAGTCTCATGAAGAACCGATGAAGCCAAGTTGCTGCGGTGAACATTGCCGAGGAAGGCCTGTGGAATGATAGGGAAAAAGGAGAGTGAGACCGCAAGCGCAAAAGAACACGACAAGGACTGCTAACAGTCCGAGGGAAGAACCCAGCCGGAACAAGAATTCGACACCCCGGGCACGATCATACAGTTCTTTTCCGACGGAATAACCAGAAGTGGCTGCACTTGGGGTGCATCGGAGAGCATCGATGGGGAACAACCACTGCGTGGAAACGGAATATTCGTTGGGAGGAGCTCCCATGATAGCGAGCAGTGTCAACTTAAGGTCCGGTTAGGATCCAAGAACCAACGCCACCGAACGATCACGTAAGGAATATGTGAAGTACAGGCTCAGGCTGTTCTTCCGCGACTCATCTATTACTTATTACTGACCTACAAATTGTCTCAGGTTGTCTTCCCAAGGACCTTCAAACGCACAGGTTATGGCATACACGCGTTTTGACTTGGTCACGTTTCGTGACGGTCAGAGTCGCGGGAGCTTCAACCGCCAAAGCCAAAGTCAGAATCAGATAGCTTGCTGGTGCTGACTTACACCCGCGGATCTGATCGCTTCATTTCGGTACGTGCCTCGTGCACTCCCAATTCTTGAGTACTAGCAGTGAGTGTCTCGTCGCGTGCTCCATGTCACAATTGTGCTCGCGGGCTTGAGCCTCTGACATACCTCGTCGCAAATGACCTAATGGAGACCAGAGAATGTCGGCTTTCTTAGCTACCTTTGGAGCGGTCCATTTCTTCCGTTTTGTAGCCCGTAGCCTTGCGGTGACTTTTTGAAACGCCACATCTAATTTATTTTGGCAAACTGAAGACATGGTGACACCATCGCTTGACGAAATTGCCAATTGCTGTAGCGGAGCAGTCCTCGGTCTATGCTGAACGCCGCAACTCTCGCGTTGTTCCGTCTGCCTGGTGAGCTGACTTTTACGAAATTATTACACCACCATGACAGATTTCGAATGTTTATTCTTCTCGCTGGTTCCTATCTTCACTTTTTCTCATCCTTTTCAAGTTGCTGACACTGTTTTCGGATGACCCTGCGGTTATCCCTCATCACTTCCTGATATGGTGCAAAGTACTTTCTCTTCGATTTTAATCCTAAGTGCAAACTAATTCATCTCAATCGCAGGTACATCTCTGTTGACGATCTCAACCTCGAATGTCATGCTTTCTCATCACTACAGCCGACCCATGACCTTCTTAGTCTCGTCCCTGCTGTAGGCAAGGTGGGCAACAGGAGTCTATCTGGGGATCTGCGTGCCCGCCCATCCACTGTCAGTGTTCCTGTGACGCCACGCCAAATTCGGTTGTGCACCCACTGTATTGCTCTGGAAACTGACGGCTAATGGTGGAATTAGCGTGTCGTGTCAAATGGTTTGGATGAAGTCCTCACTATTGCCAGCAAGTGTCGGTGCATGCAGGAGGAACACAGGTGCTCGGATGAGTCGAGCTGAACTTGCAGTACCGATTGTCGCATCGAATCTAGCAACTGATGAATAATAGTCATCCTGGATGGCCATGAACCAACCATTGTATCAGGCTGTGTGACTCTTCAGTCAAGATACTGATACTCAGGATACGAAGACGAAGACAATAAACGAACCAGGTCGTAGGCGTGCCCACAGCTCTTGTAAGTGTTCCGTACTCTATTCCGAGCGTGAGTCATTGGGGCCTAAAACAATCATAAGATGGGGACTATCCGACCTTCTCCAGTGGCACATATTGAAGGGGGTCGTGGTGGGGATTTATCGAGGTGGGAACTACCCGGTTCTCAAACCCATTTTAAAGGCGGGGAGAGGCATAAGTAATTTCGAGACAAGTCAGATCGATATTGCCGTGTGTCACTGATTAGGTATCGGTCCGTTTGTTCTGCTTGGACGATCACTGAACTCATCTGGTCGCAATGCGACAGCATGCTGCACGAGGAGCCCGTTCGGTGCTCCTCGGGCAGAGCTATTTTCGCTCGGTCCAACAACGGATGTAACGTTTTGTATTGTACATTTGGGGCATAGAGAACTAAATGCTCCGCTCCTTTAGCGGGGAATCCTCCAGAAAGTTAAAACTAAAAGAGCCAAAACAGTCTCCCTTACGGATGGCCCCGATTTAAATGCATCCCAGCGAAGAGGGCTGGTGACAGCGAGGCGAAATGATCCCTATCGGAACTGCGTTGGCGATATCGCGCTAATTGTCGTGTACACATTTCATTGTCGGAGCGGCATACCGATGGTTATATAGCTACATCGTGATCAATCTCCACCGCAATTGCTCCTGACATTCTTTGGATCCGTGTCCCAAGGGCGGAGCGGAACCAAATTCCAAGGGTGCTTTTCTGATGCGGCAAGCCCCGCGGTTTCTCGCTCATCTTGGACGGGACCAGATGGACGGTAGTTATTACAGCGAGCGCTTCGCTGGTTATATCCACACCGAATTCGCGGTTAATCTCGAAAATCACAGTTTCCCAAGGAAAAATGTACCATTTGTCGAAGTCTGATCAGTTTGATGACCCATGGTTCTGGACTCTACGTGCTTCTTGAGTTTTCCCGCAGGAAGACGCGTGTTTGTGTTTTTGAGACGCCACTAATGCAATGACAAGTTTGCTTATCCATAGCGCACACTACCGTAACCTCCATAGGTGAGCGAGATTTCGTAAACATGTCTGTAGCTGATCTCCAATCGAGAAACTTTATCGTAAACTTTATCACATACCCAGAATATCCAGTGTAACATGAGGGTTCTGTCAGAGTCCAGGATGGGATGCCATCATCCCGCAAACATTCCGACAAGATACTGGCTAACTCCTTCAGGGGTAAGACTACCCACATCGGAGAACACAAGGGTAATGAGATCGGGCCTGCGTGGGATTAGAAACCGACACGCATTGCAGAATTTGATTATCACCTTGTGTAATCCACATCCGGATGGCATGCAATCTGCTCGTGCGTCATGGTCCTTGGCGGCTCACGTGTTGATTTATTTTCACCAGCCGTTTTAATAGAGGAGTCCTTGTTTTGAGAAGCAGGCTGACTCGAAGGAGGAGACGGCAATGGGAATGCAAGGATGCTGGGATTATGGGTTGGGAGATCGTACTGCGATAGCGGAAATAGTCGATGAAACTTATAGCTTAAGGAGCGAGATGTGACGGTGGCGTCAACACGAGCCACGGTGAGAATTACGGCACGAACCTCTCTGCGAGGGCGTAGAAGGGAATGTTGGCAGCTTTTGCAATGATAGCTATTTGATTGCTGCCGACGGCATTAATCAAGCCACCACTCTCCACTACTGCCTCTGAGCCAACTAGCACGAAATCGACTTTATCCATGACATATGATACAGCCGAGTCGAGTACGATCGTGCAAGGGATTCCCGCTGCAGTAAGTTCACCATAGGTTCGGAAACTGACGCGTAGAAGTCAGTTATGTTATTTCCAAATTCAAGAGCCTAGACGGGAGAGAGAAGATCTAACCCGAGGGCACGAGGTCTTGCTTCTGTGACATAGACTGAAATACGCTTCCTCTCGTGTGCACGGAGGAGGGTCTTCATAACGACTCTCGAATAGGAATGAGTGAGGATCTTACGGTTAAGTTGAGCGCGAGGGGGACAGTGAAACACGCGGAAACCCTCACGACTGAATCATCTTTGATGAATCCGAGGGCAAGTTCAGCTATTTTATCACGGTAGGTGAGGGCCTCTGTGGCATATTTCTGCCCTTGTTTCACCAGCTCTGTTTTGAGATCGGAGAAGCTCTTTGAAGGATGCGTAGTGATGTGGGCGACACGCGTCTGGGGCGGGTTTACTCACGTCGGAATCGTGTGGAAACAGGGTGACAAAGGCGATGAAAAGCTCGCAGCCGGCGTTGAGGCTGATGGGGTTGGGTGAACGTTCACTCAAGACTCTGGCACCATCGTTGAGCGCTTTCACGAGCTCGAACATGGTGCCGGCTAGGAAGGAAGGTCGTCAGATGGGAACGGAGAGCGGGTTCGATGGAGAGCATGCCATCGGATCTCTCGACAAGCTCGGTGAGGGCCAAGATTGCGGCGAGAGGGGTAGAGAGCTATATGGATGAGTTGATTGTGGGTGGGGTGGGAGAGGTCAAGGACGGACCTCCTTGTTGGCGAGGCGGGACTGGTAGGTAGCCCATATGTCAAACTGGTCTTTGTTGGCCTGCATGGGTGATATGAGTGTCGATAATGTCACGTGCTTCTGTTATAGATGATGCCATATTTGGGAATTGTTGTGGACGTTGTCAAGGCATATCGACGAGGCGGAGCAAGGGGGGTATATTTGCGCGGATCTGGCCCAGATGGGGCGAGATTTTGTGCCAAAAGTGGGGATATTTTTCCGAAAGTGGGCAGATTGTGTCAGAAGTTGGCTTGTCGTCGAAACACGTTGCACGTCCGGCGCGGGGTCGAAATGGCCATTTATGTGGTCGGGGTCGCACCGCACCCGCCAATTATAGTGGCCTCACCCACGCCCGCCAGTCTCCCCTCGTCCCTCAAAAGGTCCTCTCTCTCTCTCCCTCCCCTCCTCCCCCCCTCCTATCCCCCTTCTCCGTCACCCATCCTCGAGGTCGCTGATCTATCGATATACGCCTGGTAAAGGGCAGGCTGTCTTCCCCTCCGTATTCTCCCTATAAATCCTCTCTCCCCTCTCCCTCCCCCCTGCCAACCGTCCCTCATGCAAACCCCTCCCTCCTCTACTGCCCAGGTCCATTTTTCCAGCGATGTCCGCAACATGGACAGCTGGGCCCGTCGCACCAGCATACCCCTCACCACCGCGGAAGCTTTAGGCACCACTTATGCTCGTGCTCACAAGTGGCTTCTCTCCCTCAAGACCCAGCTCGTACAGCAGCATGGCTGGCAGGAATCTCAGCCTGCCGACCCTCGCATGCTCTTCTCCATCGAAGCCCCTTCCCCTTGGCGCTCCCCGAGTGGCCTCCCTCTTAGCCCAAAATTGAAGCTGCAGCTCCCAATGCACGCTTCTTCTTTCTTCTCTCCCGAGAGACGCGTCCAATGGCAGATGGTCTTCCACAGCGACGTGTTCGCAACCCAGCGACTCATTGTCCAACCCATTAGCGACATCTTGAACCTCGTTCAGTGTCTCCTTACTGGCCTTGTCACCCTCGTCTATGAGGAACAGCTCCCACAGGGGTCGTATACTACGACCCGTGGTCTCCCTTCCGTCCAATGGATCAATGCAAATCAAGCTGCTCTTCTCGAGGTCTTTGGGCGTCCTCACTTTAAGCAGCTCTGGAAAGCTTCAAACGACCGCACGACTTCCTTCAAGGTTGATTTTGAGCCCCGGCGACGCTGAGCGGGCCTATTCCCTGGATGGACACTTGGACCTCAGGAGAATAGACCTCGGGCTGGCATCCCGCTGGAGTAAATTTTGCGAGCTGCATCCAGCCTCGCCCCGCGCTCATTCAACGTGTATTTTTCCAACGCTCGATGCACTTTCGGCATCTGTGATCCGCCACCTTCTTTTCTAATCCACTTGGAGCATTGCTGTCACATAGCCACTTCATTACGCATTCCTCGCATAATTTTGAAACTGAGTAAATGATCACTCCCATTATCACTATGACACTAATCTGCTTTATTCATTCAGTACCTCTATTGGCACCAGTTTAATGATTCTAGAGCAACATTCATTCCAAGTACTTAGTGCCCAGTTGTTGTCCAGATAATCCTGCAATCCTTGCAATGATACTTTAAGGATCCCATCCAAAATTATCCAACTGTATCTGACTAACCCTGGACCCTGGTAAGCGAAAAACCTGTGCGCGAGCAGGTGGGCAGAAGAGACTTGAACGGACACTGCACTGGAGTGACACATTTCGTAAGCTTGAGAATAAACGATTAGAATAGACCGGGAGGAATAAACCCTAGTGTAGTCTTGGGGTGAACAATATATGGCTGGGCACGAAAAGCGAGGTGTCAAAGATGTTGGTAGACACTCCCCGGACTATGATGAGTCGGAAGCCCCCTCATATCTTCTGTCAACGGAGTATTTGGTACCTACGTTATTTGTGGCGTAGTCAGCCAATTTGACATGCAAATATTTATTAGTACAGTTTAACAGTCAAATTGATATTACACCAACGCCGTACTCAGATTTGCTGTAAATCCGTTATTCCCAGACTCAATCCAGTGCAGAGCAATGCACCCTACGACCTGCTTTTTTTTTGCAGAGGGCATGATTCCACCCTCAATTCTAGGGTTTGGGACACGTTTGAAGGAAACGCACACGCATAATGCGCACCGCGGCGATCTAGAGCGAAACTTGATAAAAATACGCATCTCATGAAGATGGCCCGGGCGAGGAGTCATCAAGTTCAAGGTCCGTGGCAACATTGGTCACGGTCACTGCGCCGGAAGGCCGTGCAAAGAGACGTCAGTCACGTGGGTTCCCACATCCGTAGCTCAATTATCCAGTAGATCTGTAGGTACATTCGCATGATGAGTTCGCAGTCAGCTGTACTGTGCCAAAGCACAACTTGTCCTCAAGGAAACCCTCCATCGCGACTGGAATGCCCGACATGCAATAAGTACGTCTCCAGCAAATTTACTCGGCTGCCCTCGCCGACGCAATCTAGGCTAGGCATCCGTGGCTCCTTCTTTTGCGGTCAAGAGTGTTTCAAAGCGAATTGTGAGCACACCTACCGTCGCAGATACTTTTCACAACTAATTCATCCCCTGTCGTCACCCAGGGGTATATATCGCTTACCATTCGATCGTCGTAATGCACTTCCTTACTGGACTCACCAGAAAACACACAAAGTCATTCACGAGCTGGCACGTGCCCCTGCCCCAGGTGAGCTTTGTCCGTCGACTTTTGGATAGCCAGCTCATGTCTCCGTCTAGATGGCACATTCAATCCATTCCCCGATTACGTGTACTCCGGGACCTTACGACCTGCGTATCCGCTTTCACCGCACCGTCAAGTTCCAGACCATATACCACGACCAGACTATGCAGAGCGTGATGACGGTGAGTCTACTCCGACTGTGGAATCCGCGCTGACGAACACATCATCTTCGCTTAGGTGTTCCCATCTCCGAAATGCGCACGTTGGGACATCCTCCGCGTGTCCTCAGTCCAGATGAAGTCGAGAAAATGCGAACCGTGTGTCGTGTAAGTGTCGAGTCATTACCTTTGTTCATCCCTCATCACAACTTTTCCATGCTTACCTTTGGGTTTCACCCTCCACGCCACACCGCTCGTTCTCTTCCCCAGTTAGGGCGGGAAGTGCTCGACCTTGCTGCCTCCCATGTGCGCCCAGGAATTACTACGGATGAAATCGATGCAGTCGTCCATCAAGCTATCATTGATCGGAATGCATACCCATCTCCACTTGGTTACCGCAAATTTCCGAAATCCATCTGCACGTACGCGATCTCTTTACCTCTTGTAAGAGCTATTCCAAATGTAATTGAAGATCTATCAATGAGGTCATCTGCCACGGCATTCCTGACCAACGAAAATTGAGGGACGGGGATATAATCAATCTAGGTTGACCTACCTACCTTCCTCAGTTATTGGTTTACTAACTTGGTTACGCAGACGTCTCGCTTTATTATCAAGGTAATTCTTTCCGCGTTTTCGACCTCATATTATCTGATCGTTGTCTTTTAGGTTTCCACGGTGATCTTAACGCTACATACCCCGTCGGAACTGTCGACGAAGATTCAGCGAAAGTGATCCGAACGACGCGCGAGTGTTTAGATGCGGGGATAAGAGTGTGCAAACCAGGGGCACTGTTTCGTGACATTGGAAAAGCCATGTTGGTTCCTCTTGTGGCGCATGTTTTCCAACCGCTGACTTGCAGTAGTGAGCCGATTGCAAGGGCCAATAACTGCGCGGTTGTCCGCACGTACACTGGACACGGTATCAACAACCTGTTCCACACCGCCCCCAATATCCCACATTACGCCAAAAATAAAGCAGTCGGGACTATGAAACCTGGAATGGTGAGCGGTCTTTCTATGTCACTTCAGAGTCGCGTTTTTGGTTGACCATAGATCTCATCAGTGTTTTACCATTGAGCCAGTGAGTGTCGTTGTGCATGGAGGCGACTGCGATTTACTCATGTGCACACAGATGATTAATTTGGGTACCAATTGGGACACACAACACTGGGATGACACCTGGACCGCAACTACCATTGATGGCAAAAGGAGCGCGCAGTTTGAGGAAACCTTGTTGTATGTGACCCTTTCTTTGGCTCAAGACTTCCACTTATCGTTCGATGGTAGTATAACCGAAACTGGCGTGGAGGTGCTAACGGCAGGGAAGGACTTTGTTCTTTAAAGTCCAGTCACATACAAAGTACCCTACATGCGGATACCATGTGGTAGTAATTACTTCCGCCGTCAAAACCCATCCACTCCGCTTCCAATTGTTCTCAGGGGTTAGCAAGGCACATCAAAGCATATCCTCTGAGCCTTTATGTGTACATATTCTTATCATTTTCTTGCCACCCTGTTTGCGCCAGGGAATCATCAGCCGCCGACCATGTTCTTGGTAAATACAACTTGGAGTTTAGATACGTTACCCGAACCGCGCGTCTCTTTTTTGCTTCCGCACATCGTCCTTCTCGCCGACACATCCACCCCTGCAGCGGCCTCGAAAGCCCCCAACAAATGTCCAACTCTGAGCCTTATCTTCTCGTTGAAAAATGTGGCGCCTCACGGGGGAAGCCCATCTATGTGATCACAAAACATATCCCGTCAGTGGGCACCTTCCCAGTCAAAGCCATGCTTGTTTCACAGCCGTTTTCTCCCCCCATCAGCGCGACCGGTACATATCCAAGTCGGACGGTATGCGTTGACTCTGCTTGACTAGTAGGTAGGGATGGAGATTGACTTGCACAGAGGGAGATTAGGTGCATGGACCTTGGTGGCGAAGCTCTAGGCTCTTTCAAAGCAAGACAAGGCGGATGCACACAAATACAAGTGAGTTGCATTTCCCTCTGGGAAGACAGACACCAATGTGTTCCAACTCCTGGGGCTGCAGTTCTTCAACGAAGCATCAGGATATCTCAAGTAAGCGCCTTTTTCGAACGGAAGGAATGACCCAAGTTGAGAATAGAAAACCGCAAGATGCACCAACTCCGAATGCGGCATGGAGTTCTCCAAGGCGGGTCTCCAAGACAATGCCTACATCCAGATCAAAGGTCTACCAACCTGATGCAAGCAATACTCGTATACGTTTTCTTGATTCACTGGAAGTAGGACCTGGCGTCACTTCCACTCTTCGCCTATGGATGGATCTCACAATGTATATACGAACACAAACCATGCGATTGATACAGTACCCCATACATAACCATAACAGAATGCTCAGGTGCGATCGTGCCTGCTGATCTCTTCGTTCAGGTCTGCAGTTGCATGCGTAAAAGTCTCTTGTCTGTCAACGCTCGCTATGCGTTCCACAGGTACAAGATCGGAAAGGCTTTCTTTGCGCTGTCGAGGGCGCATGTGCAACGACTGGGTATCAGACACCTGTATGCCTGATGAAACGCTAGATGTCCCAGCCTGGTTGGTGAATGTCATGCGGAGCCGCTGAAGGTCGGCATAAGAGCCTTGTCGACTACGGAGTTTGCTTCGGGATGCATCCTCATAGGCATGAAGATATCCGATCACATGATCGTAATCTCCATGATCCTCCTCATCGGACTCCTCGAGCGCAGGTGTTGCTGGCCTGCTGAGGTCATGACTGGGCGTGCTCTCTCCCCATGCGCTGGTGCCATGTTTGGCGGTGCGACTCCAACCGAAGAGACGTTCGTCGAGCCACGTCTACCAGACATTGTTGCATTGAGCCAATCGCCGCGTAGTGATGCGTGCTTACTGACCATAGGATGAATAAGTAAATTTCCTTGCGCATCCACTTGTCCTACGCTGCTCTTCCGTCGCCAAACTCCTGGGTCAGTGGACGGGGGAGCGCTTGCCGGTACCAAAATACGGAACTATCCAGAATGAGAAACGGAGCGGCATTACCACACAAAAAATGAAAGCGTACGCGTACCTGATCGAAATCGTCATACAACTTTGGACCAAATTTGTTAATCACATCCGCCACTTCGTTCGAAAGACGCAATCTCATGGCCTTCAATTTGTCAAGGTCTCGTTGCTGTCCAGGAATAAGAGCCACAATAAGGGGCCGAAGGGATCTAGAAAATGTTTCAATAAATAGGTAGGTTCACAGTCGGAATTTGCTTACTTGAAGACATCCATTCCAGCTTCACCGAATTTGAGGGTAGCATAGTTCATGAAAGGAAGGGCGCACACGACGAGGAACGGCGTCCACAGTTGTAGTGGCAAAGGAACATGAGCTTTCACAGCGACAACAGTTGCTAGAATTGCATAGAATGTATACAGGACAGGAGCAACGCCCATGGAGATTAAGATCTTCCAAGTCGCGAGCACGTCTCGGCCGGCGACCTTCACGACGGAGGCAGCAAGCGCCTCTGCGTCAACGCGAATGAGTATAAGTCACGAAACCGACCTCTGAGCGTCTTGCTCACCTTGCGCCTTCCTTTTCGATATGACAGTAGCAACAACGAACATCGGGCCGTTCAGAATCACACCAGGCAACGCCAATGTAGTCCAGACCATCAACAACGCTAGGCGATAGAGAAGCAGACCAAGAGTTTTCCAACTCGCCTTCTTGGCGCGCGGTACCTGAGGTTGTTACAACGAATAAAAGGCTACTCGAGAACGCGTGCGAGAAGAGCATACCTGGTGATCGCGAATACCTAGGTCTCTCAACAAACGATTGTATTTCAACACGTCGCTTCTGAGCTTCTGAACACGCGGTTCATCTTTGAAATGTGTATAACCCTCGAGAAAACGTCGATTTAGTTCAACTACTTGACCTAGCGTGAGATGTTGGCCAGGGGTCTTGTAAAGTCGCCGAACTGCCTGTATAAGCTACAAGACATGTCCCAATCGAATTTCAAAATGCAAGAGTAAACAATCGTACCATGAGAGTGTCGTAGTCGGGAGCTCTGATAGTTACAGTCTTGAGACCATCATAGATCAGGTCAAGGAATTTGGCAACTGCCTCACGTTTGCGATTGCCACCTTCTTTGAACATCTCGACCAGCTCCGCTGGGACGTCCAGTGCAGTTCCAAACTCGACAACAGCACGAGAACGGAAGCGATGGGCATGGAAGTAAGAAAGACCAACTGGCACGATTTTCACTTTGACATTTGGATCGTTGGCCATCGCTCCGAGAGCCATGATAGAGACGCCGGCTTTAAGAGGAAGTAAATCTGTTCGGTCATGACTTCCACCTAAAGTCGTGTCAGTCGTGCAGAGTGATGGGATTGATCACTGTAATCGACCTTCAGGAAAGATTCCGATACAGCCCCCTTCTTTCAACCTTTTGTAGACTCCACGATACATCTCCTGCTGGTCGATGAAGGGAAGTGTCTTGAAAGCCAATCCATTCTGTCCTTCTGCCTTGACTTCCGCCAATTTCTCTCTGATGCGCGCCGTTCCTTTTCCCGTTTCACCTCCAAACTCTTTCTTAATTCGGAGTTCTGTGTCTGATATGATCTCCACCACTTCGGCCATAGCGGAGTTGACGGATCTTGACAACATAATTTGCATTTTCGGAATGAACTCGGACTTGAAACGTGTTCCTTCCCCGACGACAAGACACGGATCGTCAGGGGACAAAGAAACAAGACCGGTCCCGGGCTTCGCTTCATCTGCTGCGCGAGCTACAGGTACTTTGCAAAGACTGAGTCCACCAATAGCCTCGAGGAGTACAAGATACTTACTACTATCCATTTGGCGAGCAAAGAAACCGATAGCCTTCCGCTTCAAGCTCTTTGCAGCTGTTAAGAATGCAACTCGACGGCGAGTTTCCCTGAATACTTCGAGGGTCAGGAGCAGAGGATCAAGGAACTGTGGTAATGGTCTACGTGTGCAACCACAGAGGTCATCCAAAGACATACCTGGTTATGATGAGGGGCACCGACAAAGATGACTGGACCGTCACGAGGTATGTTGTAGGCACCGCGGGGGCGTATCTCTCTGAAGAATATCTGGGTAATTATCCTCCAGAACATCAAAGCAGCTTCATATGTGACTGTCGGCATGTTGGAGACTGTACAAGTGCGTCGTACGAAGTATTATGTAGGAATGGTCATAAAGAAAGAGAAGGGAAACAAGGCGGTCACACGAGACGTCTGAACGTGAGCAATGAACAGTGCAGTGCCAATCGTTGGGGACTACTTGGGCGTCGAGTGTCAACACGGCCAAACACGGCGGCAAGTGGCATTCACAAGGCTACTAAGTCAATCATTACTACTATGATATTCTGCTTGCGTGTGCATACTGTACATATGTCAGGCAACGGAAGTGAGGGCGAGATGAAGATGTGAGATATAATGGAGAAACAATCATTCGACAGATGCGCGTGGCTTGGTTGCACTAGCGGATGAACCATTGCTCGTTGCGCTCGCTCGCTTGTACTGGAATATGTCATGCAATTTGTGAAGCCTGTCTTCTCCCGGAGGATCCGATGCATGCAAAGGGGATCGTGGACCACTCCCAGATTCCCGGGCTACAGGTGAACCAGGGTTCGGTTCATTCCCATTAGCCTCGAGTTCTGCCACCAGCCGTGAGCACATTGTTTAGGATGCATGGAGTACAACGTACTGGATAAGGTACTTGCAACGGCCACCGTCCTCTCCAGATCTTCCGCGGCCCGACTAGCCAGTGCACGGTTGATGTACTTCCGGAACGCCGGGCCGGTGGCTTCGAGAAGTTTCTCTACCTTCTGTCGCTTGTGCGGATAGTTCTTCAAGAAATGGTGCAATTCTGTAATGCCCTCCTTGTGCATCGCGCCAGTCGTCTCGCTAGAGATGTGATTAATTATGGTGATAAGCTGGGCCTCTGGGTCCGGTTCTTCTACAGGGGGCGAAAAGCCATTGTGCGAGGATATGCTTGGACTAGTTCGGTGGCTAGGTGAGGAGCGGCGGTGGTTAGCGGAAGCCGATCCCGTCGGAGAAATGGGTCGACTAGAAGCAGCCGAATATGGCCGACTGATAGGATCCGGTGGACTCCCACTAGCTCTTGTTGGGGCATCCACGGGTTTCGAAGCAGAGTTCAGGATACGGTACACGTAGGGGTACACGATGGTAGCGGACGGATCATCGAATGAAGCAGAAAGAATGTCGTAGGATTCATCTCCGTAGTGAGCTGCGTGCTAGATTAGGAAACAAACAATAGTGCAATAACATTGATGGTCACACGCACCAACCAAATGCTGAATGATGACTTTGATGGTCCTCAACGGCATGTCCCCACAGGGCACCTTATTGGTCGCTCTCGCTCGCCACTCGTTGGGAGGAACAGATTGCAAGAAATGTTCCACCGCCGGAAGGAGCTCCACTGGATCTAATTTTTGCTCTTTGAAATCATGAGGGATATTCCGCGCGAGCTTCCACACGCATTTGAGAACGAGTTCAGCAACTCGTGATTCTTTCGACTCGGGTGGCGTGCCGGTGCTAGGGAACGGCTTGACAATTTGCAGGAGGAGGGAAAACAAGGAACTTTGGGCGCTTTCAGCACAAATTAGTCACGCTGAACGCGAGAACAGACTAACCGGAATATTGTCATTCTTCGGGCCGTCGCAAATAGGCGTAAAATAATCATGTTTATGAACCGTGACAAATCCTTGACCTTGATGACATTACTCTCGTCTGCCTCTAGAAGGCGTAGTGTGAGTTCTTCGAGTAACGGCGTAAGGATTTCGACAGTTAACGACTCCGCCAGAAATGTATGGTCGCAGAAGGTATTGAGAGTTTGTATGAGGTGCTTGGCAAGCCGGAAGCTTTCGTCAAGCACCAATTCTTCGGGTCTCTCAAATACGTGGGTCATCTGTAGTGTGATCGTTTCAATCAGGCCCTCAGTATGCTCTGCAAGGTCCCTGTATTCTCGTGACGCATGTCCGTCCTCAGGTTTCGTCATAAGTATCTTCTGTATCTTCTTGAGTGCGTCAACACTGCGTGACGGGTCACTACTGAGGATACTCGAGATCGTTATCGTGACATCGTTGGCGACGTTGGCAGGAGCATCGTCAAAAGAAGGAGCAGAGTCCACCAAAGTGTCGACAGTATCGCTAGATGGAAAGGGAGGAGTATCTGTTGTCCGGGACCCATTCGTTCGGGCCACATATGGCAGTTCAGATGGTTCCTCGGCTGATCGGATTGCAGCGTTGCTGGATAATGCGGGAACAGAGGGGCGGGTAACAGATCGGGGCTGTGCCAACCGAGAGGGGAGCATGCTTTTGGGACGCAAACCAGACGCCGATGTGACTGATGGAATCCCAGAAGTGCCTATTGCGGATGACGCGGTCACACCAGATGGACTGGGTAGCTTGGAGGCTCCGCGGGGTGGAGACGACGATTGACCAGTGATTTGCAATGGTGCGGGGGAAGCGGATCGTAACGACCGGCCGGGAGAGCCAGGTCGTGCAATGCGAGATATCGTGGAGGCAGCGGGACTTGTAGGACGCGGTATACCACCCACCTTCCCAACAGATGGTGATTCTGGTCGCGAACCGACGTTTGCCAGTCGAGCCACCTGCGAAGGAGGTGCAGGAGTTTGATGTTCTAGCTTGGCAGGACTGCTTGGACCTGCAACACGCCGAAGGCGCTCTTCAAGTTGTGTCTTATCCTTGGGAGAAAGGGGTCCGACTAAGGTCCATACCTTCTCTCCAACAAGTACATATGCCTCACTGTGGATGACACTTTGACTAACATTCCGTCTCAAACCAATGGCTGACATACCTGAGGACGGACAACGCTGACTTGCGAACGGCGGAGTCTTTGTCAGCAATCATCGATCCGACGATGGGGAACGCTTTAGTGGGCTGATTACACGCGCCCATCCCGTTACGTTTCAGTAAGTTCGCCAGTTCGTCCAATGCCCCATGTCTAGTTTTTGCCACCTTCGCTTTTAGACCGTGCTCTAGCAACAAATCGAAAACTCGGCTGTATGCATAGACTTTCGGCAAAGATTGTATGATGTTCTGGACACGCACACGCATGGGCTCGCGTGCATCACCAAGCTGAAGACGAGAAACTTAACAATGTTCATACAATCGGATATCTTGATAGCTGCTTACCTTGTAGATGAATGTCGGGACGAAACAGAGCGCCTCCAGATCTTCGAACTGAGCATCGGTGCTGCGTAAAAAGGATACAACTGCTTCTATAACATCCAGACATTTCGAGGTTAGATTTGATTGTGGTTCGTGAGCCTTGATAGAAACATATTTCAACGCAAGATCGGAGCATGCCAGGCCAACTGCACGCATATCGTCGACAGGAACACCGAATTTATCTTTTCCTGACGCGGCAGCCAAGAAAAACTCTTGCATGGTAGAGAGCCCAGAAACATGATCATTGATCGCGTTGTGATCATGACTGAAGAGTTGGCCGGCTAATTCTTTAGATACATGAGCCTCCATTTGATGTTGCAACAGGTCTGCGAGATCCTTGCGCGTTGGCCCAGCCTCATTGATCCATCTCTGAAGATCCTTTGCCAACCTCGCACGTTTCGCTTCCATGTTCATGCCAGAGAAAGGGAGAGAGGCTACTGCAGTTGAAGTAGTAGCCTTTGCGGCTGGAACAGCAACACCTGGTCGTTTCAGTCCAACCTTCCCCGGCAGTTTGGTCGCATTCACAGATTCCTCTACGGTCTCCTCTCTTGATTCAGGTCTGGCTGTACCTTGTGGTAGTTTCCTCCTGACGCCGCTGGGTTTACTTGGAATTGCGAACATCGCGGGAGCTGCAGGCGGTGGAGAGGGTGGAAGGGTTGGAGAAGGTAGAGGAACAGCAGTGGTGACTGAAGCTTTTGTAACTGGTTTGGCTGGCGGGGCAAAGGTTGGGGTAGGTGCAGCCAAGTCTTTGGCAGCTTGAATGATCGGAACGGCAGTTTTGCGAGATGCTGGTTTGAGGGCGTTTGTGTGTACCATGACCTTGTCGAAACCAACGAACGTGATCAAGAATGGAAGGAGTGCTTGAGCGCCTTTCCTAACATCCGCACTGCGATCGTCCAAGCAAGAAACTACACTGGCAGCCCAATTGCTGAGGTCGAGCGAAGAGGAAGGGGGACTTTCCTTCAGATAATCAGCAATCCATCCCATGAGTGATGCCCGCTGAGTAGGATTTGTCGCTTCAAGTGCAGTACCGAGGAAGTGGACCATGGAATCTATGCCCTCACACGCGTTTGCCATCGCTGTCAAAGTTTGGATGGCAGCCGCCCTGATGGGTGCTTTTTGGTCGGAAAGTACAGTCGCCACTGGGACGACGAACAATTTCGTGTGCTTGTCGAATGGTTTTCCCATACCCGTAGCAATGCGTGCGACAATATCGAGAGTGAGGGATTGGACTGCCTTGTTGGTGTCAGCTACCCGGGCTTTCAACACTTGCGCAATTTCGCCCATCGTCGGTTTCAGCCGTTTATTAGCACCTTGGTCTAGAATCCCTTGTAACGTCTCCAAAGCCTCCTTTTTGGTCTTCCAGGCATCATTCTTTGCGTCAGCGAGGATGGTGGTACCCTTGAGTAACGCATCAATCTCAACTCTGGGGAAAAGGTCCTCCAATGGGTCTGCAGCGGATGTCAGAACCACGGGAACAACATCGGCGGATGTCCGGCTTGGCTGTGGGGAAGGAGTCCCTTCAACCTTATCAAATTCGCTCTGGATCGTCCCTAGAAGCTGTGGGTTGATATCCTCCAAAAAATCCTTGATTCCTATGTATGATCGAATGTGAAGATTTGCAACGTGATGGATAAGAGAGCGAAGACGTACCTGCTCCTGCAAAAAGTTTCACCGTGACAATGGTCTTGGTTGCGCTGGTGCGTACAGCGGCATTGGAGTTCTTCAAGGCGGTTTTCAGGAATTCGATTAGGTTGCGAAGTGAGAGTCCAGCAATTCCAAACTCGAGGACCGCTGTATCCACCCAAGTCAACGCATCGGCGAGAACTTTCGGAGCTTTTTGTTTGCCCAATGGCTCGTATGCTAGATCGACCTGTCTAAGTGTTCGGTGAACGCATTGGACAGATAGCATGCCGTACCTTGATTAAGCACAAATTGCAAGGAAGTTTTCTCGGCAAAGATTGTGAGTGCGTCCGCTGCGGGCTTCTTTAGCTTTGCGTCACCAAGTTTTTCACTCAAATGCCCAGTCGACAACGCCACACATGACCTCCCGAAAGACGGACAGCGTTCGGCAAGGATGTTCAAGATACCATATAACTTGGCTGAAACCTGGATAAAGCAATCGTTCAGCGTATTACCAACCTAGGGGTGAAAGCGGGATATACTTGGAAATTCTTTTCAGCCCAACCTTTCTTGGCAATTGCCCTTACAACGACCTCTGCATCTACGTCTTTCGCTGTCCCTTCAAGCCAAGTGGTCATCTCTTCGCACGCGGCAAGCCTTGCTTTCCAATTCGCGTCCCCGAGTCCCTCCATAACAGACCCTGGTATGAGGCCAGCAGCGAGTGCTTCGGCATCGTCCGGAGTGTGCTTGTACTTGAATGTATCGAGAGCACCTGGTGGAGACGGTGGAGGAGGCTTTGCGCCTTTAGCAGTGGCAGCAGGAACCGCTTTCTTCACCGCAGGTGCAACAGTTGCGGGAGCGCTAGACTTATCAGCAGATGCATCGCCATTGGTTTGCGCCCCTTTCTTCGCCTGAAATACGCGACTATGTCAGCATCTAGTATTTGCGGCACTGAAAAGACGAACCAGAAGTCTTCCAGGTGGCTTCCCTACAGGCTTCTTCGGGGGCTCGTCCTGTAGGAGTGCATCCTCGGCGGCTGGGGGCGGTATCGGGGGACCAGAAGTTGTCTGAGCTGGTGCCTTCGCTGGAGCCTTTTTCTTAGGCGGCTCTTTTGCAATTGGTGGTGGCTTCGGTGGCCCCCCAGACCCGGCCTTGCATTTCACAGTAGCGTTGCCGTAGGCTTCCTTGACCTTCGTCTTCCGCACATCTGCCAAGCCATCCATGAGAGCGTTCAGCGGTCGTTCCCCAACCATCTTCATCAAGGTCCCTAAACACACAGCAGCCTCATTGCGAGCACCTTCAAAACTATCTTCGAGAAGGACAGCGAGGGGATCTGTCAATGATTTGATCTGTCCTGGTAGGATTGGACTTGTCGAAGTTGCAAGACAACGCGCAAGGAACTTTAGAGACCCTTCCTTGACCTGGGGATTTTTGTTTCCTAGTGCCGGAAGCAAGTCTGGTATTATGTCGGGTAAAGATGTCTGTAGAGTCATGATTACGGAGGGATATCAACTAGTTGCTTAGGATACTCACGGTCGTGAAAACGGCATCTAGAGCAGCTCCTATAGCATCTGTGACGTTGACTTTTCTCTCCTTCAAGCGTTCCAACATAGGAGGGACCACCGCCTCCCTAAGTCTTCCAAACGGACTCATCATTCCCTTGGCGAGTCCTTCCATAACATTGGCGGCTGTCATGACACAGTTGATGTTCGCATCTTTATGTATACAAGCAGCCAGAGACTTTGCAAGCTCCGCCAGCTCTGTTGCATCTTGAATCCGGGGAGTGGCATTGACAAGCATGAGCAAGTCATCCAGTACCTCTTTACGCTCTTTCCATTTCGATGATGTAAGATTGGTCTGCAGATTCGATGGAAACTTGGCCACGATGTCGACAGGTTCAGCGAGGCTGCGTGGATCAGAAAGATCTAGTTCTGTGAAAACAGGATAAGTGGTTAGTAAAAGACATGGTAGGATTGCTTACCCTCCGCTGCCCCAGTATCCGCGGCATCTCCACCGACGCCAGTGTCTGTATTGGCTCCAGCTTGCCGTTGCTGTTCCCTTGTCGACCGATCTGCCCTGAGCGTCCCTTTTCCTTTCCCCTCTTTCTCCATGCCTTCAAATGCTTCTTGCAGCTCTTTGACTTGCACAGGCTTGAGTTCGGCTAACCATGGGTCGATTGCTGGTCCGATGTACTGATATAATGTATGGGTGAGTTGCGTGCCCTCAGCGCGAACGTTCTTGTCCGCGTGAGCAAAAATCTTGGGTAAAGCCTTTAGAACGAGGGCGGGTGGCGTCACCTGCGTCCCAAATGCTCTATAGGTAGTTGACTGGTTGACACACGGGGAAATGGCATCTGTCAACTACTTACCGAAGGACCTCCTTGAGTGCGAAAACACTGGCCGCAACCGTCTTTGGCTGCTTTGCTGCGAGACCAGGGATAACATCCGCCTGCAAGGATGTGAACATGATCAGAATGACTATTCCAAAGGTGACTGACCGAAAGTCGATCACACGCACCACCACCCCTGCACCGGAGTTCTCTACCTCGACATATTGCAAAATGAGTTCTATCGCCTGATTCTTTGTCCCTGCCCTGGCAGAACCAAGACACTTGTCAACCAAGGCGGGAACCACTGCGTCTCTGGATTTGGCAGCCGTCTCGCCTGCAAACTTGACTAATGCTGCGAGACATTCTATGCCCTTCTCTTGTGCCACTGCGTTGGCATCGGTTGCTATCTTCTTGAGAAGATCGAGGTTGGATATGTAAGGCTTGAAGGCTGGGTCTGAATCAGACACAGTTGTTTGGAAGGTTTTGATGAGAGATTCATAGGCATTTACACGGGCTTTCCAGTTCTTGTGAGCGAGCCTTTCGGAGATTGGCAGTAACGAAAA
>JBBPUO010000002.1:57662-79083 GCA_038094755.1 Caloboletus firmus | reverse complement strand
AATCTTCTTCCTGAGGAGGGGGCCCGTCCATGCCCAAGGAAAGGCTTGTTGCAAGTTTGAAAGCAAAAAGTTCAACGCTCCCGAGTCACAACTGGCACTTGCCAAACGACTTGGTCGATAACCCCCGGACGCGTGATTATGTAATCGAAATAAACAGCACGTGACCCATACCACTACCGCCCAACCAGAGACAGACCGACGTCTGTCACAAGGTCCCAGACCTGCTGTGCCTCTCCGTCCAGAGTGCACTCCTCGAAACCTCGCATCGTCGAGAGAGAGATGGAATACCGCTCAAGCACAGCTGCCTCGTCCACTTTCATCCCAAGGTTGTGGAACACCACCATTAGCAACCATTGAACGTCCGAGATTGCTTCAACCATCGAGAGTCGTGCGTAATCAGCTTCCGCCATGAGGAGGTGGGATAAAGCTTCGCGAAGTCCTTCTTCTATGTGCCAGAAATCGTTCCCACTGAAGCTATCGTAGGGAGCCAGATGTACGCGTACCTTTTGAATCTGAAGAAGCAATGATACATCTTGCTAACGTGTGGCAAGTAAACGCGCGGTGTTCCAACTCGCGACCAGTTAGAACCTGTCGCATGGTCAAGTTCGTCTGGGTTGTATTTAAAGGATGGCCTGCATCTTACTTGAGGTAATACCCCCTCCAGCAGGCGTTGGCAGTGCTTGGTCATCCCAAACTCCAAGCCAATGTCCGCGAGAAGGATGGTCCCAATTCTGTACAAAGGAAATCTGCCTTGAAATTCAGCATGCCACAACGATTGAAGTAGTGGTTGGATCGCCGTGACAGCTTGTCCCCGTCGCTGTCAATAAAACCAAAATCAAAACAAATAACACTTCCACGGCCCGATATTCTCGCGTACACGAGCATGCATCACCTGATGCAATTCACTGCTGATAGGAGGAAGTGGAGCCACGCTGTCATCAAAGAAATACTCTTTCGAAACAAATGTTGAGGACGTCGGCTGGCGGGGCAATAAAAAGTCACGGAAGAACCTGCGCTGGTTCCTGTGCACACATATATGTATATATATGAAATAAGAATAAGTCAATACGTGATTTCGAAATCCAGGACCCACTCACCTCCGACTGCTCCTTAAAGCCAATATATGCCAGATCATGATCGCCCACTCTTGATATTGATCAAGAGAAAGACCTCGCCATGTCTCCGGATGAAGGAGCAGCGCCAAAGCAATTTGATACGACCCAGACCGAGCTAGCTGTTCGAGAACACACGAAATAGGATCAAGACCAGTATTGCATTATCCCACGAAACTAGCTGACCCTGTAAGCCCGATTAAGCGTGACGTTGAGATAATTAGGGTCGTCGTCCCCTGCCTTGGCGAATGCCAGGACAAATGATTCTTCCACTGCCGCGAGATCATAGCATCCTGGAAATTTGTCTAGCTAAGCCGGTAAAATAGCAGCTGTTAACAAAGCATACCCAATGTACTCCATAAGACAGCCTGCATCGCGTGTTGCCCGAGCATCTCTCGCTCGCCAGACGCCGCTTTCTTGAAGTCAACCCAGTGATCGAGTAGTCCGAGGGCTTGTGCAAGTATCTCAAAACAGAGGGTCAAAGGCTGGCCCTACGATCGGCATCAATCAGTTGATCGGCCAATACGTTAGTTTAGTCACGCAGAAATCGTACACTCTGCGGCTGTAGGAGCTTGGCAACATCAAAAAGGACCTCGGAGGGATGCAAGTCCGGCTGGATTTCATTCAGTAGGAGCATGTCGTTGGTAGATAAATCTGGAGGCAAGCGATGCAACATGCTGTTTTCAGGACTCATTAGTGATCAGTACCTGCAAGAGACGGAGTCAACCGAACCAACCTGATGCAGTGCTGTAATGTGATACGATCCCCACTAGTGCGTGCAACTGCGATCGCCTCTTGTAAAAGCTGAAATGCATGTTCAGTCAGGAAAAGCGGTTCTCGAAATAGTCGCGGACATTGCGGGCTGCGGGATATTCCTTGCGTACATAGTGCATACGCACGAGGTTGAGGAGTGCGTGTTGTCGTATTCCTCTACGAACAGATCACAATTGTCAGATGACATAGGAGGGAAACGGCACATACGAGTCATTATGATCATGGAAACGTTGTTCAAAGTACCTTCGTAAATTTTCGGGCCCTATGACATCGTCGCCGGTCAAGCGACCCTTCTCCCAGCTGGGAAGACGTCAATAAATCATTGAAAGCGACCGTCCTATACGAAATCCTACAGTTCCCATGGTTCTGAGCGAGCCGATGATTTCAAATCGGAGTTGGTTTTAAAAATCCAGATATCGCCTGTGAGAGGATCCTTTTCCACGGGACTGTAACCAGCTTGTTGGTCTCCTGCACACCAAGCTTGGTAGTCTCTTTGTAGTTGCATTACCCCATAAAATGAGAGCTTGATGAAACTGACGAAACAACGACGACAAAAGTAGCCAAAGATCGAGCGGCGTGCCTGGTTGAACCACCTGAGTCAGTGGATGCCATGGAGCCAAAGTGACAAGCGTACGAGGACATTAGGCTGGTACCAAATGATTCTCAGTGGGACAGTCGAAGAGTCAAGTCATGTATGTACCTCGTCTTCGGCCTTTTCCACGAATATGGCAGGGGTACCTAGAAGATAACTAAATCATTGGTAGGCTTGGCCTGTATATACGACGAACTGTGAAAAAAGCTGGTCAATTGATCTGCACTCATGAGTTGGCTTGGCTTGCGGACTCTGGATCAGATGACTGGAGGGTACGAGATAGCTCGGTCTTACCACTGCCTCGAGAGCCATAAGGAGGTTCCGGACATTGGGGGAGTCGATTTCCGGTGCAGATCGTAGCATCAACAGGATCTGCTGATGAGTTCTTGGTTGCACGACCTGATAGAGTGAAACAACAAACGAGCGAGTAGGGAACATGCCCACCTCGGAAACTTCGAAGAGCAAGAAGCGATATATGAACAAGAGGAAGTTGGGTGGGAGATTGTTATGGAATTCTTTGAAAACGAGAAGGAAGATGGCGATGAGATCGATATGGTGTGGACGAAGAACATGATGGACGGGGGGAGGAGTCCCCGGCCTGTATTCCATCGTCGTCGGGTGAATGAGCGAGGCCGTGGACCTTTCACAGGCGCGCAGATGGGAAACACCTTCCTCTTTCAGCGTCCTCCCATGGCTGGCGAGACTCGCGCAGTAGCACTACTATCTGAGATGGGTCCCAAATCAAAGAAAAGAGCTGCACCAGCAGCCCTTGCGGTAAATACGATTTGGCTCTCGTCCAGAGACTGTCGTTCACTTTTATCACTAGCGTCCTACAAAAAAGCAAAAACTAACACAAGGCCAGTCGTCCAAGCTTGCAAAGTCCGACCAGAGTAAACCAGAGGGAAAAACGAAGGCTTTTGAGAGAGGCTACATCGCCATACCTAGCGCCACTCCCGGAGATGATATCGACGACGACGGTCTTTTTGAGGATGATGAGGCCTTGTTGGACGAGTTCGGCGACACCATCAACTTCCTCGCCGCGCTGGATCACCAGGGCATAGCAAGGTATTCCGTCCCTCTTAACACATTCCAGTCCTAATAATGCGTTGTCCAGGAGCAAAAAGGAGACCGAACGCCTCCGCCAACTCTACAAACCTGTCCGCAAGCCCAGAGTCGACGATCTACCGTCCGTTGACTCTCATGACGAGGACTCGGAATCTTGGAGAACCGACATTGAGGATTCCGAAGAGCAACCTCCAACTCCGGCTGGGCTGGACTCTGATACCGAGATGCCATATGAGCGTGTCCCACGACTGCACAAAGTTCCAGAGCCGGAGACACGTCGAAACATACCTGGTCTTCCAATCAAGCTTTCTGATGGCCGAATACAAGCTTCTAAAAAGGTGACCGTAGCGCCAGCTCAGATCGATGACGGCGAGGATACGGAGAGCTCTGTCCGGTCTCAATCTCCGCCTGCAGTGCCTTCGACAGTGGAGGACGTCGCGACTGGCGCGCGTTTCGGCCGACCCGCTGTCGTCGACGTGATTGGGAACAACTCACGCAAAGCTAGGATTCAGGGCGCAAAAGATCAAATAGCCAGCCTTTGTCAGGAGATAATTGCCGACCCAGAAAACGGCGTCCGTTTGCCCTAATCGATCCTTCCGTTCTCTTGTCTCATTCATTGTCTCAGCTAGGCCTCCTTCGTCGCCTGCACACCTTTTCTCGAGAGAGAATTACGACCCAGTCGCGTTTGGAACCGGTGAAAAATGATCCTGCAATACGCAAGCTAGCCATCCTTTCGCAGCTTGCGGTGTTCAAAGACATCATTCCTGGATATCGGATACGAACTTTGACAGACAAGGAAAAGGCAGAAAAGGTCAGTCAGATGGTTGCCCGAACACGTGAATGGGAGCAAGGCCTTGTACACGTGTATCAATCCTATCTCTGTGCTCTCGAAGCCGAACTCAAAGGTAGGCATTACTTTGCGCCACCTCGTGTTCCTGTTTTGAGCATCCGTGAAGCCAAAAACGACCTCGCCGATGTCGCCCTCAAATGTATGTGCACCCTTGCCACAGATGTCACACATTTCAACTTCCGGGGAAACCTTATGACATGCATTGTGACCCGGTTGAGCAAGAAAACATGGGATGAGGTAAGTTCCTCTTGAACATGCATACATCTCGAGAACCTAGATCGACTCGATCCCCAGTCATCTGATCTGTGTTTGAATACTCTGATCAGTATCTTCCGAAACGATCTTACCGGCGTACCTTCCCTTGAAGCCGTACAACTGTTGAACCGAATGATCAAAGAAAGGCATTTTAGTGTGCACCCAGAGGTTCTTACATGTCTTTTGCACCTGCGCCTCAGGGGCGAGTTGGGCGTGCGAGCTTCGGACTCCAGGGTTGACAAAGAAGAGAAGACCAACACTTACCCCAAGGGAAAAACAGCGAGTCGCAGGACCACAGGTAAATCGACGGACCGATCCTATCTGAGCAAGAAGACCAAGAAAGCCCTCAAGGAAAAGAAGCAAATTGAACGTGAGGTACGGGAGGCAGAAGCGGAAGTGGACAAAGAAGAGCGGGCCAGGACGGTGAGTGATGGAAGAGACGTACTTCTTCGATTACCTGACCAGTGTGGCAAAGCATACGGAAACCCTGAGGCTTCTTTTTGTGTTGTACTTCCGAATACTCAAGAACCCTCGTCGGACACCTCTTTTGCCGGCAGCCCTGAGGGGTATATCCAAATATGCGCATCTCGTTAACGTCGACTTCTTCAAGGATCTAATGCAGGTTCTCAAGAGCCTTATTATGCAAGAGTCTGATGTGATCGACTCAGACGCTAAGGAATCACGTAGTTTGGACCAGAACACAGATATACAATGTCGCTTGTTGTGCATTGTGACAGCGTTCGAACTTTTGTCTGGACAAGGTCCGTTTCACTCGGCGCTTTGTTGTGAAACATGCCTCTCATTTTCAGCCAGGCGAAGCCTTGAACATCGACCTCGGCGAATTTGTCAATCACGTCTACTCCATCATACTACCCATCAGCGAGCTACTACAGATAGACGAGTCACTGCCTACCACAGGGTCCCGACTAACCCGGCAACCGACCGTCGCGGACATGTTGTTTCGGGCGCTGACGATTATATTCTCTCCGCGAACTGCGGGCAGCACTCTGCCCTGGCGGTCTGCAGCTTTTGCTAAGCGCCTTCTGATCGCTTCGCTGAATTGGTCCCCTCCTGTGGCGCTCCGCGCCCTAGATTTTGTTGAGAGCTTGGTCATGAAGGAACCCAAGCTCGAAGCGTTACTGTCCACCGATGATCGTCTTGTGGATGGAATATACCTGCCGGAAGTGGAGGATCCCCAGCTTAGCCATTCATTCGGAACATCGTTCTTCGAACTGTTGCAATTACAACAACGCCACTATGATTCTCGAATACGAGAATCGGCCCGTAGGCTCTCTAGTTATACCAGGACGTAACGGTGATTAGATGTACATACTATGGGTCCACAGTGACGTTACCGAATATGTACAGTACTTCATGTTGGAGTGAAGGATACAAAAACAAAGCGAGATCCGATGAAGACGAAGATTAAATTGTGTACTAAAAAGCCCAAGCGTAGGGAAACAACAGTTCAAGGAAGACAATATCCAAGGTGAAAAAAAAAAAGATACAGGTGTCCAATAGCGGTGAGTGTCCCAGGAATGAGGACGGTCATGAAAGTCATGAAAGCAAAGAAGGCATCATGAACGCCGCCGAGTAAGACGACGTGCCTGACAGGGAGGTATCCGCGTTGATAGATGACAAAGCATAGGATAGAGATGGCTGGGTAGGGAGGCTGGAGCGCGGTATGCATTGCCCTGGCATATGGGTATAGGTAGGCAAAAGGGAGTCGGCGTGATAAGCGGACTGTGGACTCGGTGTCCTTTCCGGGCGACTGTGGTATTTTTGGATCCCGATGAGCTTCGCAGCAGGCATGCTTTCACACTGCCCTCTATCCAGATCGTAAAAAATGACTGCAATGACCTCTTCGTTTACAATAATTTTTTGCACAATGCAAGTCGGTGAGGCTATGATGGGCACGTGGTGAACATGAGGAGGGGCGCAGACGGCTACGCGGAGAAGTACTCACTCGAGTCAAGCCACCGGCTGCGGCTCAACGGTGAGTCAGGGAGAAGCAGCGTAACGCTTTCCAATTGATCGTTTCCGGTTGAATCCGTAGTCATCAGGGTACAATGGCTACTCTCTCGAGAAGTGCACTGGCCGCGTACGAAAATGGCAGTGGAACACCTAACAGTGGCAGAAGGCCGCATGGTGCATGTGACAGAGCCTTGGAAGCCGTGTAGCGCCGGAAAGCATGGTACGTCAATCGGTGGGAGATAGAGCTTGATTTTCGCGACTAGTGCTGGAGAGGGGTGGAGGAACGGCTGTGTAGAGGATGTAAGAGCGTCCACGGGAAGGGTCAGGGTCGGGATGCCCTCTGCCCAGAGAGAAAACCTGGTCAATACGGTGGGACATGGAGCGGGGTCAGCTGAGAACAAAGAAGACTCGGTAAATAGGAGGGGGGAATCGGAGAGGCTGGGCTGGTGGGAGGGCTCGGGTGAGTATTGTGAAGTGAGGTCAAACGTTTGATCGATGGCTGTGTAGAGGGCACTCGGACAGGAATGAGTTGCCGAGGGCCGGCCGAGGTCCGAAGTCCAGTAGGACGAGAGCGGGGAGAGTCGGCGAGGGTCTGTGCGATGACAGTCGGACGCAGATAGCGACCGAACACGACGAGAGTCGTCGTCAAACCGGGACGGTCGAATGCTGTGCAGATGGGGGAGTGTGAGTTCCGGCGTGGAACTCGCGGTGGGGCTGGATCCGGAACAAAGGGACCGGGGCGGGCATGGTGAGGTAGCCGAGCCGCCAGAACGATCAGATGCCGGAGAGTGATCATCGAAGAGCCCTGCGGGGGTGAGTAGATGGGTATCAGGCGAATCTTCGGCCTTGACGGAGGGGAGGAGGGCGGTTTCGAGGAAGAGCTCCTCGCCACCAGCGACGAGATGGTATTCTGTGGGGCCTAGTGAGGAGAGGGAAGGGGGGGGGGGAGGGTGAAAGAGGCATACCTGGTTCGCCTTTCCACATGTTTCGCAAGACCTGGATATGGCTTGCGACTTGTTTCTTTGAGCGGTCTACGCCGTTCTTCTGGAGATAGTCGACGAGGAACTGGTTCCTCCAGCGGCTACGACCACGGGAGTAGGTTGCCCAGGGCGACTCCCAGTACTCGCGGAGGCCTAGAGGGAAGAGGGTGAGGAAGGTGGGACGGAGACGGAGGGAAGGAGGGGGACGGGCCTTGTACGAATATGCGCTCGACGTCTTCGGGCCAGACCTCGCTGGAGCCGTCTTTGAGGAGCTTCCTGTGCTTGCGCTGTGGCGTGAGGGACTTTGGGGAGGGGTCGTTGTCGTAGAGGGAGGATAGTCTGGATGCACGCATTGTGAGGGAGAGCACGGGGAATGGAGGGACAGAGGAGGAGGAGGGTTATATATGTGAGACAGGAGAAGCGATACACGGGATGAGGAGGCGAAGGCTAAAGATCCGGAATGGCATCAAGGACCCGCTGAATCGGATACGCTCTATTGAAATTGCCCTGGCATTAGCGAGATGCCGATCGGGATGTCCGTGGGAATTTGTGCCTGCTTGCGGCAGCACCCAATCATCACGTCACATCTCGTCACAAATAGAGTTCATGCTGCCACGCGGAAATGGAAAGTACCCGCCACACGAGCGGAGTGGGAGGGTGGGACAGATCTAAGCGCGGACACCCCTTCTTTCCCGGGGTCTGGGTCTTCCAGCGCTCCGGCCCGGTGTCGGAGTATCAACTCAATCGTCGCCGCTCGAATTTCCCGACTTCCACGCGTGCGGTCGCGGTCGAGGGCGGCATGGCGGAGACGCGTCGGTGGTTGCGGCAGAACGCGGCGTCCTACGAGGAGCGGGACCGGGTCTGTGCCGATGTCGAGGCCGCACTCGCCCGCTTCCCTACCCTCCGACCCAAATCAGATGTGTACAGTCAGTCTGTCTCGCTCTGCCCATCCCCATTCATTACTGATCGCCCCCGCAGCCTACGACGACGGCCGTGCCCAGCTCCTCCTCTGTCTTCACGGTCTCCTCCCCATCTCATTCAGGAGCTCCTCCTACAATATCCCAATCGCAATCTGGCTCACAAAGGACTACCCTCGCCACCCTCCAATCTCCTATGTCGTCCCCACCCACGACATGCTCGTCCGTCCAAGCAAACACGTCGATCTCAGCGGTCGATGCACAATCCAATACATCCACGATTGGCACAGAAAGCCCGAGGTCCGTCCCTCCCCTCCCTCCTAATCCAGCTCCCCACTTACCTTGTCCAAGCCCTGCAATATCGCCGCTTTGCTCCAAGCGATGCAAGATCAATTCTCCCGTGCCCCCCCTCTTTACGCCAAATCCAAGTCGCTCAGTCCCCGTCCACCCCCACAACCCCTCCCAACCCCTGCATCCACCCTCTCTCATCCACTCCCCTCCTCGACTCCCCAGCCCTTGTCGCTTCCACAATCTCGCCACGAGGATCGCCCAGCATTGCCACCGAAACCCACCTCATCCCAGGCGCCTCTCGTGCCCCCGCGCCCTATCGCTACTCCAGCGATATCTCCCCTTGGATATACACAAGTATGCCCATTTTACTCTGAAATGCTCCTTCAATCGTGATCAGACATATAGACTGACTTGTACAATCGGCCGCCGCCGCCTCTGCCCCAGAAGCCTCGTGCAGATATCCGTCCACCCCAATATCAGCAATCGGTACTTCCTCCGCAGTCCCCGTATACTAGCGACGGAAATACTGTGCGATCATCCATCGAACAGTCCAGAGAATCATCCCCTCCCACCAGTCCTAATTACCGTCTATCAATACCTCCGGACGCCCTTCCAACTGTGCCCTCTTCAAATGCACAAAGTCCGCCAGCCCATGTATCGCCCCCGGTTCCAGCTCCGCCTTTGGCTCAATCCACCCACCATGTGCCTCCACCCCAAGCTCCCCGTCCACCGGTGGTTTCAAGTATCCCGCGTCCGAACCTGCTCGATGATGAATCCCCTGTACCACAGCCTCCTCCGGCTCCAGCACCGCCACGCCCTCCCAACCCAGAACTGCTCCAATTGCATGCCCACGTTCATGACAAGATACGATCAGAGTTTTCCTCCTTGTCCCAGCTCATGCTCTTGGAAGCCGATCGGTTGCGTGCTCAGCAGACGGATCTTCTTGCCGGCGAACCTGCCATCCGTGATGAGATGGCACGACTCGAAGCTGTGAGAGATGTTTGCCGTAACGTCGCAGCAAGGTTGCGGAGCACTGTTGAACAAGCAGAACGGAACTTGGCCGACTTGCGCCGAAAGGGCGATCCGGAAGTAGATGAATTAGTTTGTTCGACGAGCATCGTCCACAACCAGCAAGTATCTGTTCCTGCAATCTGTCCTTGTCCGGTCATCGCTTACCGACGTGGACTCCTCCCATTCACGCCCAGGTTGATTAATTTGGTCGCGGAAGACAATGCGATCGAAGATACCATCTACCATTTGCACAGGGCCTTGAACACTGGGCGTATCGATCTAGAACGTTTTTTGAGGGTGAGGGTTATTCTTTTCGTTGGTCACATGTTTCTCATCTCCCATGTCGCTCAGACGACGCGCGTGCTCGCAGAAGAACAGTTCATGAAAAGGGCGCTCATCGAAAAGATCCAGATGGGGATTCCGATGGGAATGAGCTTGCCCTATGCCTAGTCACATTCGGGGTAGCAACTGAATGTGACAAGATCCAGATGTCTAGACTGGATCTTATGGGGTGCTCGGCGACGTAGTTGCCATATGCGCGATGTTCTGGACCACGCTATTGAACCTCGAGCACTATCTGGGGTAGACCCTCGCAAGCTGTAGTGATGTGGGCGGCGCTGTGCTGCGGTTTGAAAAGACTTGCTTGTGATTGATTGGTGGCTACAATCTGTTCCTGAGATAGTACATACGCTATCCCGTCAGCAGAGACAGGCAGTGCCTCTGGCAATTGTTCCATGTCCGGATCCGGATCTTCCAACAAGGTTCCGAGTGGGAAACGTATCGGCTCATCGAATCAACTTTCATTCCTTTTCACGGCCGAGAAGTTCACTAGATACTTATGGAGCGGCAAACATGAATGTTTCCAAGCGCGACAGAATGGACGAACTTGGCTATTGCAACTACAATGGGTCAAGGGGTTTCTGTCAGTCAATGCAAATGAATGCCGACGCCTTCGCACTAAGTAGATCAGGCGACGTGGCCTTCACCCTTTTCAGTTTGTACCCTCTTCCGATACTCTGGTCCCCTTCCCGTGGTTCCCACCCACCTCCACACGCGGTGTTCATCACCACCTTGTACTTCTTCCAGGTTGGCCCTGACGTTCGCGTTACCCTCTACAACGCGTTCCACCTGATCCCACAGCCTTTTCCTGGCGGATATTGAATGTTGCTCTTGGAGAATAAGGTCACGGAGTTGAAGAGAAGATAAATACGGGTGGGGTGCCGTCACCGGATCCGTATGGTGTGCAAGTTCTTGGTTACGCAACGTATCAAGAGCAATTTGGACTAGTTCCGCGACACGTTTATTCTCTATTTGGCGCTGGGCGCGGGTCCGTCGGAAGGCAAAGAGCACGCATGCGCTGGCAAACAATACTGAATGGCGACGTCAGTATCTGAGCAACGAGTGCAACATAATATTGTTACCAAAAACTGTCGCTCGACATTGTAACCATACCTCTCGGAATTTCACAGTGAGCTTGCAATTCAGGGTTAAATTGGCAGTCTTGTGGGCCAGATAACGATGTCCACTGAAGTAAATTTGGTGATGTGACAATCGGGATCAGATAATTTGTGATCGCTAACTCACGACATGTCCTCCCCAAATACAACACTACCCCACTCAACAAGTTGTTGCATGGCTTCGTTAAAGGTGTCATCAAATGTTTCGAGAAGGTGCGGCTGCCGAGCCAAAAATGTCATTTACCGTGCGCCGTGCATTGGAAACAACTCAACATACCGCGGTTTTCTTCTTCATCGTCTCTCGCAAGACTTCCACCTCCAAACCCCATTTTTTAGCTTCACCTCCTTCACTATCGGATATCGAAAGCTGGCCGTCGTCACCGCCGGCACAGACTCTTCTCCCACGTTCCTGGCCAAGAAGGGCTTCGATCGCCTTTCCCAAGGCGCCAATATTCCTCTTTCGTTTCGGATCTTCAATACAATGAGGCGGGAATGCAACAGGGCCCAATCCGGGTAACCCATCAACCACCTCAGAAATGAAGGTCCAGACTAAATCGACAGGAGCAGATGGAGCGGCCCCGAAGGGTGACAACAACGCAAGAATGGGGTGCGGACGTAGTAAGTACCCACTATTGCACGTTACCGTGTGCTGACTGCACGATGCATATTCTGGACAAGGTGTGCATGCTGATGGGTGTGGTAACGAGATCAACGAGAGCAGTGGGCACGGTGTTACGTCTTTGGAAGTGATCGCATCAAAGAGCTCCGATGGGATATCCATAAAGGTCCGATTGGCTCGAATGCATGGTTCTAATGCAGAAATATGAGCCTGGAATTCTTGTAAAGCTCGACTGCTATTCGACCCCGCGTCGCAAAATCCAATGGCCGCAGACTGCCTCTTGTACTTGATGACAATGCTTGAAAAAACGAGGAAGCAAATCGCATACAGGAATGTCAGTAGGTACGACCTCGATTTCACACGAGGCTCATGATGGTTAGCGATGACACTCGGGGTGTACTGAGAGGTTGACGTCGCCTGCTCGTTAAGCCGAGATTCTTCGACCCCGCCCTCCGAAACGTTCGGTGGCGGTGCCGCAGAGTTGAAATCGCGATTCGCAACTCCTGAATCCATGTCTGGAATGCGAGATTGTGGTAGCTGTCCCAGTGCAAAAGACGGGCTAGACTGATGACTTTGGGGAACGAATGTCGTTCTCTTTCCGGGTGGCGACCATACGGGTGGCTGACGAGGGATGTCCAATGGAAGTTGTGGCTCAAACTTGGACTGGGGCGGTGAACGCTGAGATGACTGGGGGAAAGGTGGTGCCTTGATTGGAGATGATGGAGGCGAAAGTTGCGGAGGTGCTGACATAGAATGGCGAGACTTCTTGTAAGTGGCACTTTTGCGAGTCGTCCTGCGAACAGGGGATGGTCTGATCGGCGACGAAGATTCAGCACCAGACTGGAAAATGTTGTTGTCTTCCCATCCACTATCGTCTGCCAACTATGAGTGGCAAGATCAATTCCGTGAGTCACACCACAGTAAAGCCAAAGAACGTACTGATATTTGACGTGTTTGGGGGTTATCCTGGAACGCACAAGTATGTGTCAGTATCATTCAGTGAGGAACAAAACCGAATAACCCTCACTGCTTTCCTTCTTGTGGCTTTCCGAATCGGTGGTTCTTCCTCTTCTGGTTCGCTTTCTTCCACAAGAGTGGGTACATTAGCACGAGCTTTCGTGCTTGGGATCCTACTCAAGTCCGGTTGAGCGGATGAACGACGGCGCTTGGGCTAAAGACGAGCGTCAGCACGGAAAAGGGGGATGAGATCTTCATTAAGCCTACCGGTTCTGGTCTTTGCGAAAGTTCGTCGTCCTCAGGAGCGCGTGAGATTCTGCGCGAGGACCGCCTGGTTACCTGGACCATGATGAGTCAAAACCAGCAGGAACAGAAATTGGCTACCTTCGTATCTGCATTGAGTGGTCGGCCAGTTAGGCCATCTGTAATGCCATCGTCACTGGCAAGACTGTTCTCCCTCTTCAGCCTCTCTTTCCGAAGCTTTCCGACCTTTGGTCTGATTTCGTCAAGGAACAACTGCACGAGTTTCGCTTTGGTGTAAGGAGTGGGATATCGGATCTGGTGGTGGGTGAGGACTCCTAGTAGCTGAGAAACAGTCAGAGTGTTTGGATCGAAGTTATTGTCGAGATAGTCTCCAAGGCTGATTATTTGCGTTGCGGTCAACGACCTCGACATCATGGCCAGTGTTGAGGAAGGCCCAAGAGCGGCACGTCGCACACCGTACTGACAAGGGCACACGCCACGATCACGTGCCCATGCTTAATATTATGTAATACGCTATTCTGTCAAGTCTCGGCGACCACAGCTGTCATCTCGCCCGAAACCTCTCAGTGACGCAGCACCACGGGACGGCCTGGTCACCGTGATTATTGTTGGTACTAAAGGAGTGTGTCGAACCATCTCTTGCTGTTCCGTCCGAGACATCGTGATGAGGTTGGCATAGCAGTCGTCCGGAGGACGACAAATGTGTGCAATTTAGATGACCTACTACTGATCATGCGAGACAGAGAATATACATGGATCGCGAGCCCGTGGTCCAATTGTAGTGCAAACTTTGGTCGGAATGGTCCCGACGGTCCAAACCAATTGTTACGGATCGAACGTACTATCACTCAACCGGAGCTGCAAAACTTGAGCTTCACCACGTCGTAGATGGCCGGGATCCTGAAAATAACACAGGAACATGTACTTAGCTACAGGCTGTGATGACGGGCGGAGTCGGCCAATACTACTATTTACTCATGTTTATAGTAGTACCACGACAAGTTGGTAGGAAAGTGTTGAATCTTTGCATTAGGTAATAGAGCCAAGTGTTTTCCCTCGTCGCCATCCAGCCCAGTCGCCCGCCTCGTTCCCCTCCTCCCCTTCCTCTCTACGTACCCCCGCAGCGACGACATCCCTGCCAGCCCGTTTCTCTCCTTTACTTACTTCCTTTGCTTCAGGTTTCGTCATCGTCGCTGTCGTCGACAACTATACATGAACAGACAATCCACGGCGATGAGCCTGCAACAGCGGCCTGAGGCCGTCACCGACCTCGCCGCCCTATCGCCCATCTCGGACGATGTCATCGTCACTTGTCTCCGCGAGCGCTTCATGTCTGACATCATCTACACCAGCATTGGTTCCTCCGCCCTCGTTGCCGTTAACCCTCACAAATACGTCCCTTCGAATGCCGACTCCGTTCTCCAAAAATATGCCGCAGACTATCGAGACACGGGTGAGACTAAGGCCCCACTCCCGCCTCACATATTTCAGCTTGCTAACAATGCCTACTACCACATGAGGCGCACAGCCCAGGATCAGTCCCTTATTATCAGGTGCGGTCTCGTTTTTTTTAGTCACTGCTTGGTTTAATGTTGTATTCCTTTGTAGTGGTGAAACCGGGAGTGGGAAGTCGGAAAGTCGCCGACTGGCTATCAAGACGTTACTTGAGCTGTCCGTTTCCAATCCGGGGAAGAAGGGTTCCAAGCTCGCGACTCAGGTGCCCGCAGCGGAGTTCATCATAGAATCCTTTGGCAACGCTCGCACACTCTTCAATCCAAATGCATCTCGCTTTGGAAAGTATACAGAGCTTCAGTTCACCGACAAAGGACGGTTGTGCGGTGTCAAGTCGCTCGACTACTATCTCGAACGCAACCGAGTGGCGGCTGTGCCGTCCGGTGAACGCAATTTCCATATTTTCTATTACTTGATGGCCGGTGCATCGCCAGAAGAACGTCAGCATCTACACCTTAACGAGAAGACCTACTACAGATATCTCGGCCATCGCGCTGGTGCAAGCGCCCGCTCCAACGGTGTCCGTGACGACGATGGCAATCGTTTCGAACAACTGAAGTCAGCACTCAAGTCTATTGGCCTGTCTAAGCGACATGTTGCTCAAACATGCCAGCTCGTCGCAGCCATTCTCCACCTCGGTAATCTCGAGTTTACTGTCGACCGCGGTCGTGACGTGGACGCAGCTGTCGTTCGTAACGTGGATATTCTCGGTATAGTTGCCGAGTTCCTAGGTGTACAACCTCCGGCACTTGAGAATACACTTGCTTACAAGACAAAGCTCGTCAAGAAGGAGCTTTGTACTGTCTTCCTCGATCCCGATGGTGCCTCCGACAACCGTGACGACCTTGCGAAAACTCTCTACTCTCTTCTGTTCGCCTGGCTGAATGAATACATTAACCAACGCCTCTGCCGCGATGACTTTGACACCTTCATTGGCCTCTTTGATCTTCCCGGCCCACAGAACATGACAAGCCGACCCAATTCCCTAGATCAATTTTCCATCAACTTCGCCAATGAACGTTTGCAAAATTTCATTCAGAAACGTATCTTCGAGTCACATGTTGATGAATACCAGACGGAGGGCATCTCTCACTTTGTCCCATCTGTGCCATACTTCGACAACGCCGAGTGTGTTCGGCTTCTGCAAAACAAGCCTGGGGGCCTCATCCATATCATGGATGATCAGGCTCGCAGATCACACAAGAAGACGGACCACACAATGGTGGAAGCCTTCGGCAAACGCTGGGGTAACCATTCATCCTTTAAGGTCGGGGCGATCGATCGGTCGGGTTACCCGACTTTCACTGTCAACCATTTCAATGGCCCTGTGACTTATTCCTCCGAGGGCTTCCTCGACCGTAACCTCGACTCTCTCAACCCCGACTTTGTCTCACTTCTCCGCGGCTCCAGCGTCGGTGCTGCAGATGCCGCAGAAGGGGCAGGATCAATAAATCCCTTTGTCAGGGGTCTTTTCTCAGGAAAAGCCATTGCAACCCAGGCACATCCTAAGAATGAGGACACCATCGTCTCCGCGCAGCAGCCGGTCAAGCCAATACGTACCCCATCGACGCGTCGTAAGGGTACTATCAAGCGAATGCCGGTGCTCCGCGAGGACGGTGCGGCTGAAGAGCAAGACCGGGAGGAGGAAGACACACTGAACCATTCAGGTTTAATGCCGTGTGTAGCTGGCGAATTCAGGGCCGCTCTGGACACCTTGTTTGAGACGCTATCGGAAACACAGTCCTGGTTTGTCTTCTGCGTGAATCCCAACGACTCGCAATTACCTAACCAATTGGAGGGACGGAGTGTGAAGGGTCAGATACGCAGCATGGGATTGACTGAGGTTTCGAAGAGGAACGTAAATGTCTTTGAGGTGGGGCTAACCCCAGGCGAGTTTTGCACTCGGTATAAGGAGCCGATAGCAAGGATGGGCGTTGTGGATGGATCGGAGAAGGGGAGGGTCGAGCAGACGAGGAACGTCTTGGGCTTACAGGATGCCGATATAGCTCTTGGGCAATACAAGGTAATTTTCCAGTGCCTATTTGTCACGGACTAGTAAGATTCTCACCGTTTTACTCATCACATAGGTCTTCTTATCTCAGGCTGCATTCCATTCTCTCGAGGACCGTATTCGCGCCCATGATGTAGTGGAGCAGAAACGAAACCGCCTCCGTGATGCAGAAGCAGAAGCTGGCATTGATGTTCGCTCAATAGGCGACCCGTATGCTCCCTACGCATCCCCTGGGCTCCCCCCAGACGACTACGCGGATCCCTTCAACCAAGCATCTTCTCAGGCACACGTCCCACTCGTAGCAAGCGCCTCTCCATCCCAACGTGGAGATCTCTACGATGACGAATACGAAGACCGTAAATCGTTCCGTTCTGACGATTTTGACACGAGGAGTCGACTGACATCTAATCGCGAAGAGACTAACTCCAACTTCGGTTCCGAGTCCTACGCGCCTTCTGGGAACATGTTCCATGGCGCCGATAAGGAAGGGTTGATCGCTAAAGAGCCTCTGGCAGGTGAAATCATGGAGAACGAGACGACCGAGGTCGTTAAAGAGACGTCGGCGCGGCGACGCTGGGTCTTGCTGTGCTGGCTCCTCACTTGGTGGATGCCGTCCATTTTCCTCAAGTGGTTCGGCCGAATGAAGCGCGAGGACGTTCGTCAAGCATGGAGGGAGAAGCTCGCGCTGAACATCGTCATCTGGTTCGTCTGTGCTTGTGCGGTTTTCGTTATCGCAATCCTTCAGCTTGTCATCTGTCCGACGGAGCACGTCTTCAGTACATCGGAGCTTGCGACGCATTCATATACGAGCTCGCCAAATAATGTCTATACTGCAATCCGCGGTGAGGTGTTTGACCTCACATCAGTCGCGGCGACGCACCAGAGAGTTGTCAGTGTCATTCCTACGAAGACGATTTTGCAGTATGGTGGCATGGATGCTTCCAGCCTGTTCCCCGTTCAGGTACGTCTCCTGCTTTGTTTGCTTTATTTGTTGCTCATAGTCTTGGCAGGTCAGTGCCCTTTGCAACGGTGTTTCTGGTTCGGTCAGCCCATGGGTCCAGCTTACTTCGGCGAACACGACGGATCTCGACGCGCAATACCACGACTTCCGTGCGATTACCAATGATTCACGTCCCGACTGGTATTTTGAGAGTATGACCATCATGCGTTGGAATAACCGTGTTGGTTACATGGGTTACACCCCTCAAGAGATATACAGCATGGCAAACTCGGGATACTCGCTTGGCATCTACGACGGTCTCATCTACGATTTGACGGATTATGTCAACTACGGCCCTGCTGTTCAGGGGCCAAGCGGTCAACAAGCTCCTGGAGGCACGGACGCACAGTTCATGGACAGCAGCCTTGTCAATCTGTTCAAGTACAGCTCTGGTCAGGACCTCACGAAGGCGATTGATAACCTTAACATTGATTCCGGGACGCTTGCCGCGCAGAAGACATGCCTCCGAAACTTATTCCTCATCGGCATGGTGGACAACCGAAATTCGCCCCAGTGTTTGTTCTCGCAGTACATTCTCCTCGCGTTGTCGATCATGATGGTCAGCATCATCGCGTTCAAGTTCATTGCTTCGATCAACTTTGGTTCGCCTCGTGCGCCAGAGGATCACGACAAATTTGTGATTTGCCAAGTGCCTTGTTACACAGAAGGAGAAACCTCACTTCGTCGTACCATTGACTCGCTCGCCCAGCTCAAGTACGATGACAAACGTAAATTGATTCTCGTCGTCTGCGATGGCAATATCGTTGGTTCCGGCAACGACCGACCTACCCCCCGTATTGTGCTTGATATCCTTGGTGTGGACCCTAACCTCGATCCTGAGCCGTTGAGCTTCGTGTCGTTGGGTGAGGGTGCTCGGCAACACAACATGGGCAAGGTCTACTCTGGGTTGTACGAGTGCGCAGGTCACGTCGTCCCTTATCTCGTAATTGTCAAGGTCGGTAAGCCGACGGAGAGATCGCGGCCTGGCAACCGAGGAAAGCGAGACTCGCAAATGGTCATTATGCACTTCTTAAACAAGGTATGTTTTGTATTTGTGGAAGCACGCAATGCAGCGACTCACTTGAGAGGCTGGGATAGGTGCACTTCAATTCCCCTATGAACCCGCTGGAATTGGAGGTATATCACCAGATCAAGAACGTGATTGGTGTCAACCCGACATTTTACGAGTATCTGTTCACGGTTGATGCTGATACCACTGTGGACCCGTTCTCTTTGAATCGGTTGATCTCTGCGTATGTCGCGTCATATTTTCTTCATAGCGACTGTTATTCATTTGCGCTCGTCATATTTTGTAGCATGGTCCATGACAAGAAGGTGCTCGGTGTTTGTGGTGAGACAACGCTTGCCAACGCCAAGCAATCCATCATCACGATGATGCAGGTCTATGAGTACTTCATTTCGCACCACATGGCCAAGGCTTTTGAATCGCTCTTTGGTTCCGTTACCTGTTTGCCCGGTTGTTTTACACTTTTCCGTCTCCGTTCAGCCGATACACACAAGCCTCTGTTGATCTCGAACCAGATGATCTCGGATTATTCCCAGAATCGTGTCGACACGTTGCACATGAAGAACCTACTGCACCTCGGAGAGGATCGTTACTTGACCACGCTCCTACTGAAACACTTTCCGATGCACAAGACACAATTTGTCCGAGATGCCCGCGCGTACACAGTCGCACCGGATGACTGGAAGATTCTACTATCGCAACGACGTCGTTGGATCAACTCGACGATCCACAACTTGGGAGAATTGATGTTCTTGGATCAACTTTGTGGTTTCTGCTGTTTCTCCATGAGATTTATTGTCATGATGGATTTGGTGTCGACATTGATTCAGCCCGTCACCGTCGCCTATGTGAGCACATTGCGTTGATTTCGCCGTATATGTGTTGCTCACGCACCTGGTGGAATAGATCGTTTACTTGATCGTCTCGGTCGTCGGCGAGGGGCAAACTATTCCTGTCATTTCGCTCATCATGATTGGTGCTGTGTATGGTCTTCAAGCTCTCGTGTTCATCCTTCGACGGAAGTGGGACATGGTTGGATGGATGGTGTTTTACATTCTTGCCATTCCCATCTTTTCGTTCATGCTCCCAATCTATTCCTTCTGGCGCATGGACGACTTCTCGTGGGGTGCGACACGTATCGTGCTGGGAGAATCTGGCAAGAAGCTGATCGTGCATGTACGCCGGGTTCATATTTTTGGTCTGGATTGATACTAACGTGGTGGCTCGATAGGACGAGGGCAAGTTCGATCCCCGTGCGATTCCTCTCAAGACTTGGAACGACTACGAGAACGAGTTGTGGGACAAGGAGTCCAACCACTCGATCGGTTCTTGGGTTCCTCCTGGCCGTCAATACAAGGAAGGCTATGCCGAGTCACGGGCCACATCGCTGTACGGACATGAGACGTTTTATGAACCCCGTAGCCACTCTCCCGCACCGTCGCAACAATTTGGAATGTTACCCCCCACAGGATACCAATCTGGTCGTGCCACGCCCATGTCCCAACTCCGCCCCTTGAGCGACGCGAGCATGCTGTACGCGTCGCAATCGATGGGAATGGGCTCGCGACCACCGACCAACTACTTTGACATACCACCTGTGCTTAGTTCAACCCAACTCGTGGATTACGGTTCCGGTGCCCCGAGCGATACTGATCTCGAGCGGAGCGTTGGGGAGATTTTAAGGACGGCGGATTTGAACACAGTGACAAAGCGGGAGATCAGAAGGGCGCTTGAGGAGCGGTTCGGGATGGACCTTACGTCGAGAAAAGCGACGATCAACGCTGCGATCGATAGGGTGCTGTTAAGCCACTCTTGAGGGCCCGCGATGTCGATTGAAGCCCATACGCACTTTTCTGTTTTCCTTGAGGCAGGGATGGACATATAGAATGGACCCGGTTGGATCTATTATGCAAGTTACCCTCGAAGAGAACTGTCATGTGGACGCTGATGCCGCTGCTTTTTCTTTCTTTTCATCATCCTCTTTATCTTGGATAGCCGGTCACTTTACCCATAAATATGGCTGCATCTCTTTTTTTGCACTGGCTGGACGTTCGTTGCTCGCTTTCATTTTCTCCCCCTTGTTTCCTCCTCTCTTTAATATACGCTCAACCAGCGGCAGTGCTACCTACTTGTTATGCGTACATCTTACACATGTTTCTCTCGCTTTCTGCCCATCTCTCTCGGTATCGCTCGGACTGCGTTCTCTTTCTATCATGCATGATAAGACTTCTATTACAACTAATTCGGCTCTGTGATGATGCAACGCAATGCAATGTGTTTTTATATATCAACTCATCTTTTGATTTGAGTTACTTTTCGTCGGGCTCAGGCTGAGAGGATCTCGAACTACGCAGTGTTCGATTCCCGATACCTGGCAGTGCCAGCCCAGTATAAACGATCGCGAAAATGGGTTTCCTCGCTGCCGCATTGGCTAGTTAGATTAGACTTCAAGCTTTAAGCTTTAAAGCTTCATTTCCACGACACTGACATTTCTTTTTGGCTGTACCTGATGCTATTGGTTACTATTTGAGTAGCACAAGCTGTCTTGATCATCGTCACCATAGTATGAACTCCTACTCAAGAGCGAGGACTGGCACTTGTCATACATGTCTATGGTCAAGCTGGACCGAGCTGGAACAATCAACATGCGCCGTGTATGTGTCTGACTATCTTCAATGGAGGTCTGTTTCGCTGCTTGCGTGCGTGCGTTTTGATTCCTAGCGCGTTTTCAGATTACCGTTGGATGGTGATCG
>JBBPUO010000002.1:17363-57565 GCA_038094755.1 Caloboletus firmus | reverse complement strand
GGACCGAGCTGGAACAATCAACATGCGCCGTGTATGTGTCTGACTATCTTCAATGGAGGTCTGTTTCGCTGCTTGCGTGCGTGCGTTTTGATTCCTAGCGCGTTTTCAGATTACCGTTGGATGGTGATCGAATGAAGAGCCACTGCCAATTCGGGCCGTGGAGGATGCGAGACAGGCAAAAAAAGCGACGGATCAATCGAGTCGTTCGGGTTGTCGCCAGCGACACTCGCAACTCATTGGTTATCCCATTCAGCATTCAGTGCACTCCACATCAGATTTGTGCCTGTCAATCACCGTTTTGCTTAGTCCGAGCTGACGGGAAGAGCTTGGTGAATTCCCCATTCTTACGCACGCCAAAGGTACCACTGCCTTACACGGACAGCGCAACGGGGGCTTGCATTCCTCTCAAGAACACACCACGAGACACACTTATAAATGTTGGTATTGCTCAATCCCCGTCAGAACACTTTTTTTTTTTCAGAATTTAATAATGCCTGGCAGATTGTCAGCAATTGCCAACAGCGAAGTGGTAATTCTCAAGCTATTGATATCATTATCCATCAAGACCAGGGATTACATGGCTCACCATTTTAACATTCGATCTACACCTTTAGCACGAAGCATTGATCGCAAACATTCCTCGGGTACATCTTGGGACGCGAGCCGATGAATGCTAGGAATCACATAGGGTGATACGAGCGTGTGATGGCTTTCTTCGAGCCCCGACCCTGTCAAAATCGGACACGTAATAGGGTTTCGACGGAGTACCAGGCAAGGCCAGGACACGATGCTGTCAGGCTTCTCCCTTCAGACCGCCATGCATTACCCCAAACTGACTGTACGTTACAGCCCAACTTGAGATGCGGGATCCGGTAAACCATTTCGAGGCATTCGAAAGCCTCACGATCGCTTCCATTGTTTCAAGTACCACATTGAGGATTTCGTCGACTGGAATTCAATTGATGGTAATGAACGCCATTACTAGATGTCACTGTATGCACACCTCCTCAGTTTGTCGGTGGCCGTGGTCCACCAACCAATCGAGGTTTCATGATATGCTGTAATTGGGAGGTGGTGGGAGTGCACGACGATCGGCCGAGGCTGCGCCGCCTGCGTGACTGAGCATATAAGGTTGGGGTTCATCCGCACCTCTTTCAACCAGAAATCAACATTCTCTACCGTATACAGTAACTTTCAAGCAATGGGCGGTCCGCCTGCAATTTTTTGAGGTGATCATGGTCGTGTTCGTTGCCGTGTATTGCATTGAATCAAACTATATGGAATGAATGGTGCACTAGTGCAGTGTGTGATTTTGGAATTCGATGGAGTTCATTTGCACATTTTTATAAGTAGTGCTAAGTCTCAGTAAGACTGATGCTAACGGGGTTTGATGTACCCTACTGGCAGTTAGTTTTGCCCCGAATTTACTCGTTTCGAGGTTGCTAGACGAAAACTCCATGTAAGTCTACCAGATTGCATAGCCACAATTAAAGACCCCTCCCTTCGACACTGCGTCCGACATCCGAGTAGGGGTGAACTTGAGGACTCGATAAAATGCCAAGCTCAAAGCGAAACAAGTCAAAGAAATCTACATCAGCTACGCCAACAGACACATTTCCTCTACAATCATCTTTACCTGATGGCGGGTTGATGGATGATCTATTTGCCGAGCTCGACTCGAGGGATAAACAATCCCAACAAGAACCAGTCACAGAATCACAGGATACCCCTATGAACAAGGTTGAGGAAAGGTCAGAGTCGGGTTCCAGGAAGCAGAACTCCAAGGTACGACATCTTGCGAGGCAGGTGAGTGGGACGTGGAATGATACACAAGACTGAGTTCACTTCAAGACTCGTGTAGGCCCGTAAGGCGGCTGCATTGGCTCAGAACTTGGCACCTTCGAATCCTGACATGGATGCCCAACTTGATTGGGAAATAAAGCAAGAAGCATCGTCGATAAAACGCACGTGCGATGAGCTCGCCGTGCAAATTCACGAGGTTCGTACCTTATGTTGTTAGTCCTCCTTCTGATCAAAATGCAAGGTCTGCGTGCTACAGATAAACCCAGACGGCCACTGTCTGTTCTCCGCGATTGCTGACCAGCTGGCTCTGCTCAATATACTGCCGCCTAACGAAGCAAATTATGCAACACTCCGTGCCACAGCCTCCACTTATCTCTCACAGCATCCCGACGACTTCCTTCCATTCCTACCATCAATCTCTGGAGAAGACGGTGTCGGGGCAACCGAGAATAACGGACTCATGGACACACAGCAGTTTCAACAATATTGTTTGGTTATTAGAGATACTGCTGCATGGGGTGGGGAACCAGAGATCCTGGCACTTAGTCGAGCATATAATGTACCAATCCAGGTCATACAAGCCGGTACACCGTCCGTGGTGACCCATACCCCCGACAGTAATTTGCCCCATAATCTTTCGCGGAATGCGAAGATTGCCCGCATCAGTTTCCATCGTCGGATGTATGGTCTAGGAGAGGTAGGTGATTCTGCAAAATCCAGCGTTCCTGGTTCCGATCTGTAGTTCTAGCACTATAACTCTCTACGACCCAAGAATGCCCTCGCAGCTGTTGCAGACAAAATTCACCTAATGCTCAGCTGATCTTGACGTTACCCGGGATGTCCCCCCTGTGAAGGCGCCGGTGAACCAAGGAAGCGGCGCCCCTTCTAGCATTCATGCCTGCCGGCCTATATGGCCAACAATTTTGTCCCATCTTCATCTATGTGTTATCTCACGTTGGGCCTGGTTCGACTCCCTCTGCGCACTTCTTTACTAGCAATCTAACTATGTCCTACATACCACGCAAATAAGACTCACAGCTATTGTTAAGGGGACACCAGCATGCAGGCTCAGATCCTTTTAGTAAAATAGGAAAGATCATTGGTGCTTCCTTTCGAGTAGATTTGATTAAAACAATAGGTCATCCAAGTCATTGTTACCCCCCTGACGCCCGACCATGGGCTGAGGCTGGTCTGCCATATACCCTCCAAATGCGCCATCCAGGTTTGCGTACGGGTCGGCGACCGGATTATTACCGATGTCGTCATCGTAGTCCCCATCAACACCAACCTCCGCGTCTTCATCCCCATCGCCATCACCAGTACCGTTACTGCCTTCCGCTGCCGGTGAGTTATCATTTACTAGTAGGTTAGCCCTTTGCGATGGAACATTGGGCTCTGGTTTTGACGCATCAGGGGAAGTATCGGTAAGTTGATTGCGGGTATGTGGTTCGATAGGGCCAGGACCAACAACAGTAATAGTAGCGGTGGGAAGTTGGGGGCGTGCAAGGGGGACAAGAACTGCTCTGGAATTAGCATTAAGTGCAGGGCTGTCCACCAATGCTCTTCCAGCTGCATTTCGGATAAAAGTCTGCGCCATACGTCAGACATCAGGAAACAACCTACGCACGTACACTGACCTCTGGGTTTTTGTGGTAGATGCTACCAAGTGTACCTGTGTGCAGTAGCAACTGATCAAGTGCACCACGGTCCATTCGGTCTGAATCGGTCGTTATAGGAGGTTTCTCTGCAAGGACAATTTCACCAGCCACTGTCGGGTTCATTGCAAGCATTCTCCAGTACATGAATCCCCGATCCCGCAGGTCGGGGTTGTCTATTTCCTCGGTGGCCCACTTCAGCACCTTGTGAACCAGCTCCTTTGCGGTTTCCGAAGAGGATTTGTAAATAAAGAGTTTGACTACGGCAGTCAGCAGTGCAAGTTGAACCTAAAATCGCTTAATCATAGTAATATGGCGTTATTGAATCAACCACGCACTTCGACGGTCTCTTCCAAAAACTTATATACCAGGTCATCGAGAAGCTCATCGGCGTTATCGATCCGGTCTGAAAATTGCCCCAGTATCCACACCATAGCTGCTTTGGCCTCAGGCTCCTCCAAGGCATCGAGGTTCTCGCAGAGAGTGGGAATGATGCCCTCGTATCTGCCCGGGTAACGCCTGAAAATATCTTTGGTCACAATCACGGCCTCTTGAACGACATACGAGACCTTAGTCTCGATCAGAGTAAGAAGGGAATGGATACACATATCCGCTGCTGCCTCGACCTTGATGGCCAACCGACCTATTGACCGCACAGCTTTGCGGACGAAGTCGACGTCTACCTCTGACGCGTACCTATAGTTCACGATTAAATATCTTATCCCTGGGAATATGAGATACCTACTCTTCGAGCTCTGCCAATACCTCTCTTGCATTCTCTTCACGTCCAAGTCGGTACATAATTTCCAGTTTTGCCAATTTAACATAGATCGGATCGTTATACTTGCAAAAGAAGACCTTAACGTCATTCTTTAGGACAGTAGGCCTCCGTTGGATGATGAGCAAAATGTTGCGAAGTGTAACGTATTGAACTTCTGGACCGGAAGACAGTAATGTGACTAACGGGACCATACCAATCAGTCCTGATAGTCTTGGAAAGAACCACGTATTACCTAATGGCGGACCCATCTTCTTGCAGATGTGATCGATGAGTCTTCGATTCTCCATGTAATTCATAAGGTACAGGAGAACTTTGATGGTGGTCAAAACCACAGCTGAGTTCGCGTGTTGTAGCTGTACAATAACCCTTTCTGCCATCATCTCCGCGTCGGCGTGCTGCTCCGGGACGTAACGTAGGAGAGAATCAAGTATGTATATTTGCCCCCACCTTGATCCCGGATTAGCGAGATCTATAACACAGTATGAACAGACTTACTCTGAGCTCTCACCCAGCGCGGCGATTAGTTTATTCGCTGTGGGTAGGTTCAGGCGGAAAATGACACCATCTTGGCGATCCCCAATCTCCGAGAGCGCCGCTACGGCGTTTGCAACGACTGTTGCATTGATATCGAGCATCATATCTCTGAGCATTTCAACGAACCCTGCCCGCTCTGCTTTCCTGGGATCAGCTGCGTAAAGTTTTGCGACGCAGATTGCAGCCGTCTTGCGTACATAAGGATCCCGATCCTTGATGCAATGTCGTAGTTGTTCACTAAGCGCTTCCGTTACTACGGGAATGGGTATGTACGCCATTGTCCGTATGGCGAGTGCCCGGATGAGGGGATTGCGATCGTTGCAGTCCTAGAAACGGAATGTGGGCCTGGTTCGACAAAGATATACGCAGGCATACCTGAAGAAAGCTCGGAATGACGATCTGTATTTGTTCTGGTTTGGATCGACCGTAGCTGACCAGGTATAGGTAAACCACTGCAACATAGTTGACTTTTCGGTAGAATCGAAAGTCGGGCAATGCAGTACCTACTCTTTTTTATCTCGAGCAGAGGGGTACCAATACACTGGACAACGTCGTGAAAGAGTGGCGACACTAATGAATGAACACGTTTGAAGATGATAGGCATGCATTGCTTGATTCACGTACTATCATTGCCCATGGTTATGTTTGCGACAATCTTCTTGAGAACCGTTCTTCGTTTCTGGAATTTCTTGTCCTTTGCTTCTGCGGCCTGAAGCTCGGCGCGAAATTCCTGGGCAAAAGTAGTCTTATGGTGACCGGGGCAGCCCAATTAACCCAATGTACCTCGATCTTTCCACGTTGGAAAAACTTGGCATCTTGTCCCGGTTGAGTGGCCATTCTCGTCCCAACAAATGGTTCGTTAAAGCGTCAAGATTAGACAGATGGATATATTGTGTGGTGCAACGGGGCGATTCCGATACTTGAAAATGGTTGTGGTAGCTGCTTTGAAATCTCCACCGCTGGCTGGCAGTGCACATAGTACGAGTGCACAAAACAAAACCGCCCATACAACTTTAGCAGTATATATATTAACAGTCACGAATGGTGAAACAATCACACAAATTTGAGCTCAAGTTGGGGCATGCTAGCTAGTTTGTACCCTATCTGATCTGATGTCCTGGGACGAACTGATTTGTTGTTCATGCGAGCGTGGAAACGAGAGAAGCTGGACAGGCCGCCAGTCACTCTCAGACTCACATGGTCGTCTAACACTAACGTTACTTGGTCCATGCATCCATCAAGCACGATTACTGTGAGGATGCTTGCCGATGCTGTTCGCTCGGGCCCGCGGTCCATCAGAGGTATATCAACACCCTTGGGGCCTCGGGGCATACCCAACAGTCCCAGGACTTCGGCCAAAGACATTCAAGTTGCTTCCAGGAACAAAACTCATGGTTTTCGTCCGTGTTCCAGAAATCAGGCGCTTGCACAACCAGTAAAGGGTCTCTCTGAACCTGGAGACTCTGGGCAACCCATAACAATGAGGGATGCAGACGTCGCACAGCTCCCAAGGGCAACGCTTATTGACCCGTCTCACGGCGGTGGGTAAATCGCACAACATGTTCAGTAACCCGATCTGGTGACCAGCCCGTCTACTGATAAGCGACGCAGATCATCAAACTATTCGTGTGATTGTTACCACGAATTCGATTGAAAAGAATCCTAGGTGAGGGAAAAAATAACATATTTTGCTGTCGTTTCTTCTGCTCTTACAACCACAGATGTTTGCTGGTCGCACGTCTACTCGTTTGTCGCAGCAGACAGCTCGACACATCCGATTTGCGAGTACAGCTACTAAAGATAAATTCAAGGTCGTCATCGTTGGTGGAGGTAGGTCCCTTTCGGATAATCCCATCGTCGGACATCCCATTTGAGACATCTAGGTTCTGGAGGATTAACTGTAGCAAATCAAATCTACAAGCGTTTTTCGGCGGCAGGTAAACCTCTGAACCACGGTGATATCGTGGTTCTCGATGCCGCCCAGTTCCACTATTACCAAGTAAGAGGCGTCGGACTGGGTTTCATTATCTAAGCTCACCGTCTTATTTTTCCCTCTCGGCTTAGCCGGGTTGGTAAGCCCATTCCCCTCCTTGCAGTAATCCGCCTCTCATTGTTTCAAGGACCCTTGTCGGCGCAGGTCTCCGCTCCAAATATGATTTCAGACGCCCCCTTGCGTCACTATTCCCGCCTCATATTGCGCATATCAGAGAAAACGTGGCCACGTTCTCTCCCACAACGTCGTCTGTGACAACTTCAGCAGGTCGCTCGATAAGATACGAGGCGCTGGTAATCGCCGCGGGTTTGAAGATCAACTGGGATGGTATCAAGGGCTTGTCCCAGGCTCTCGTCGACCCTGCCTCTGGCGTATCGTCCAATTACTCGTTTGATACATGTGACAAAACTTGGAAAATCATCGATTCTTTGCAACATGGAAATGCAATCTTCACGCAACCGGCAGGTGTTATCAAATGTCCTGGAGGTACTTGACAAGATTTCCGGAGGCTGATATGTTCGTTACTAACGCAACTCTCAGCTCCTCAGAAGATAATGTGGATGGCTTGGGATCGATACAGAAAGTCTGCCAGGGGAAACGATATTAACATCACATTTATGACGGGATTGCCAACAATGTTCAGCGTGAAGAAATACTCGGAAGCGCTGAACGCCCTGCGCATTGAAAGGGGAATTGGTGGCGAATTCGGGCATAATCTCGTTGCGATCGATGTTCCAAACCGCAAGGCGACCTTCAAAAAAACCGATGGGACGACTGTTGACCGTGAATATTCACTCCTACATGTGACGCCGCCTATGGGACCTTTAGATTTCATCAAGAATTCCCCGGTTGCTGACGCCGCAGGATGGGTAGAAGTCAATCCTACGACACTTCAACACGTAAAGCCTGAATTCAGCAACATCTTTTCTGTGGGAGATTGTTCTTCCTGTCCGACCAGCAAGACAGCGGCAGCTATCACAACACAGGTCCCTGTCCTCACAGAGAATCTGTTTTCTGTGATGGAGAGCGGGAGTCTTAGCAATGCCGGATATAACGGCTATACGAGCTGTCCGGTCTGCATCATTTGACTGGGCCGTGTGTCGTCGTTCTGACCTCTGTTTAGCTCCTTACAGGATACGGCCAATTAATGCTCACCGAGTTCAAGTATGGCTTTGAGCCGAATGAGTCGTTTTCCGGTTTCCTTGGTGACCAGAAAGAGCCATCAAGGTCAGCCTTATAGTTTCCGGTCCCTTTCGGTGTGATGTTAACCAGCCGGTATCCAGACTATACTATCATTTGAAGAGGGTAACGTACCAGTAGATCTCCACAAGCACGACTGAGGTGTTCACGTGTTTCCAGGACCTATTCCCGTGGGCATACTGGAATTTGATGGTAAACCCCAGGATTACTTTTGGGAGATCCGACTCTAATACATACAATATGTCAGATCGGTGGCAACTGGTTCGGACCATCGGGAGTATTCCGACCCAAGTTTGCAGCGTGAAATGTGCTGGATGTACAAACCTGGACGTAACTTCGGCCCACAACGGTTCGCATCGTACCAGTGTACTGTTCTGCTTGACTCTTCTGCCTTGTATGATCATGTGGCATCCGATTGCCAGACTACCTTCTCATTTTCTCTCTACGAGCCCAGCCCTGGCCCAAGTGCACCCTTGTTACCGTGTTGTTCACTCGCTATAGTGTTCATAGTGCTATATTAGATGCCCGTTTGCAACCAATTGTAAGGTAGTCAACTTGCGAATCCAGCCAATACCTGAGTGACCATGCGTGACCCTCACAGAGACACAAGTTGCCGAAACGGCACAGTCGAGCGGAGACTGAATACTGCGTAGATTACGGAAATGGCGTTCTGGTGTTCGTGCTTTTTTCCGAAGCATGCCACGATATGTCACAGAATACCGGAGTGCCGATATCAACTCAGCGATCAAAAATTGAAAGCGGCTGCACGGCACAACGCCACGCCTTCGCCTCGACAGCACCGACAGCACGGCACGGGGATTCGGCACGACGGAGGCTGAATTCAGGCTTTCCTTTTTTGACCAGAGTCACTTCTATGTCACACATATCCTCCTCTCACGTTTTGTAGCTGATCCTTATGATCAAAGGCCCTTGGAGAAATCATTTTTAGGTTTCTAGCCATGTTTTCCATCCCCATAGACATTCTTGTATTGTACGGTTAATGTGTGATCCCGGTATGTACTGTATAATCTCCCTCGAGCACCAAGTACTTATGGATGCCATCCCTGTGCGACGAGTTGCTAGATTTTTTGTATGGCCCTACCTGTAACACTCACACCAGCTTAAGTCCAAAGATTAAAACCATCGCGACTTAAATTGAGTGCGCCAGGGTCAAATCACGAACACTGGGTTCACACGAAGCCATGCGACAATCTAGTAGTAGACGTACAGCCACTGCCGATCATGGTAAGCCGAATTAGCGCCCACCGATTGCTTGTCTGAACCAACCTTGCCTGCACATCACACATCCACATCACTGTCACATTCGCCGCTAATTCATCGACCAGAAGCAAGCCAATAGTCAGATTCACATACATCTTTTCAATATATGGACACCGTGCCGACAACCTCGACCTGCGCTGGAAGTGCATCTAGATTGGGCTCGCTTTTGACCGAGCTGTCATCCAACCCCAGCGAGGAATCGTGGTCCAACGTCCAGCTCACTTGCAGACATCTCGCAAACTTACTGCGCATCAGAAATGGCACAGGTTTGTAGCATATCTTGCCATATTGAAATGATGAGATCGAACCCCATCCCAACAGAAGACAATCACACGGCTCTAGGAGGAAGTTCCTTGCCACAAGATCTCACCTCTCTTCTGTCCAAAGCACTCGATGGATCAGCAATTCCAATTGATACTCGCGCCACCACTATACTCGAAATCCTTCGTGTCAGCGCCAACTTATGCGTTGAACATGGTGGGCAAAACTGATTCTTCGAGAACGCATGTGCCATATTCAATTTATTCCACTCAGACCAAAATAGAGGACAACTCCTGGAGGCTGGTTTCCCGCAGGCAATTGTATCGCTACTTGAAGGTTATGCAGATCAGCTATCGACTCAACCACAAGTCAACCCTTTGCCACTATCCATTTCCCACTTGCAGGTCATCAAGACTGCCATCGGTTTTCTACTAAATTCATCTCTTGGCTACGGTGTGTCTACACGTTCCGCCGACGCGATTCGCACTGATATTGAATCCATCTGTAGAACCAGTCAAGTTCCGACTCACATCTCTTGAAGTTGCTATGACACTCGTGCGCTTATCGTCCGCGATATACCCCGTTGGTTCCTGGATGAGAAGTCAAACAGGTCTATTTTCGGCGGAATCTTCTGGACTTGATGGCACTCCTGAGCATGTAGCAGAGTCTTGGACTCTTCGTATCGGGCTCTCTAATTGGACTTGGAGGCTCATCACCGAACTCAGGGATGATGGTCAGTTCGTTCAATGAGCCTTACCGACCTTCACGTCTGATCGTACCACAGCACATCTACTTTTTGACACCGATGTCCTCCCTTTCCTCATTCAGCCATTGATCGCATTCACGCCGCCATTATTAACTGCCCCACCCCCTCCAGATTTTGCGCAACCTTCTCAACTCAGGACATCTCTATTGCACGCTGATTTTAATCTGCTCTCAGAGGCATGTTCGAACCTCGAGTCTCTCGCACTAGACGTCGAGGACATCCGATTATCCTTAGCTCGCGGGTTTGTATTCCCTGCAGAACATCAAAATGTTCCGTGCCTGTCTGCGATGCTTGACTTCATCGAACAAGGGAATTATGCACCACTTTGGTATGTACAACACGAAACCAGTCTGGACGATGGCGAGGTTCGGAGCCAAGAAAAGGCTTTCGATGACTGTAAGGCTGCTGTGATCAAAGCAGTGGTTGAAGTATCCGGAGAAGAAAAAAACACGGATGTACTCTGTGATGACTCGGAAGAAATATACCCCGGTGGCAGATTCGTTTCTCGTATGGTCAATTGGATTCGGGCTTTTGTTACTACGGGCAACCATGGAAACCTCAGGGATGACTTGGTGATATGCGCGACTCTTGCCCTCGGAAATCTGACGAGAAGAGGTGAACATATCACAACGAGGTGCCTCCACCTAGATGCGTTGCTGATCATTTGACGCTTGCAGAAACCCACGCGACCTTGTTACTATCCCCGCCACATAACATCGCTCAGTTACTCTCCTCGGACTCTCTGCTCTCCCCAGAAACGGACCTCAAGTTGAAGCATGGGGTGATTGGCCTGCTCAAACATCTTTCCCAAACATCTGTTCAATCTGTCTTCAACCGCACGGCCCTGAGCAATACTGGAATAATTGAGCGTATTGTGGCAAGCGGCGTCTGGGACGACCGCGGTGATGTCATGGCGGACATCGTGCAAGTCAATGCCATCGGTGTCGTAAAGCATCTCTGCAACAATAGCAGTAGGTCTGGTTTACTTACCCTACTCTTCCTCTTTTTAACGACACATTCACCACAAGTTGACAATTCATTCGCCGTCATATTGCCCTCAGATAACGCAACCGCCCCAGTGTCAGCACTCTCGCAGCTTCTTGCCTTGATTAAACGATCCGACACGGTCGCCATCAAGAGCGAAGGCACACGCGTCATCGTCAATCTCATTAAATCACTGTGGTCGAGTGATCCCACGATCGAACAACGGAACGCGGAAGAGAATCAGACGAGACAACAAAAAAGGGAACGCGCAATGCAAGCGCTGGTCACGATGCCATGTGTTGACGCCCTTGCCGCGCTCGTCGGTAGAAGTGCAAAATATCCAATTCTCATCAATGAGGCCATCGTTGCGCTCAGTCTTCTGAGTACCCACCGGGATGGTAGTAAGTTCATTTGGTCGATATACATCATTATTGTACTCACTTGTGTTAGGCCAGCTGGTCTTGCGCACTCTTATAACACCCCTCCCAAATGAGCTAATACCTCCAGCCCCAGGTTCTGCAGCGGTGTCGACAGTAGCGTCAACCTGCAGCGAGACAGGATCTCCTATCATCACTTCTCCTCCTGCGCGTAGTCGTGCTCCACCTCAGAGGCGTGCTCTCGACCTTCTTTTGAATCTTCTTCGTAACGGTAATAGCGACGGCGCTTCCAGTCCCAGACAACGAGAGTTGCCCTCATATCCCGTCGAGCTTCGCATTAATATCTGCGCGTTACTTGGACAATTGGGAAAACGAACGGCTGGAGAGGACTTGGAAATGGTCAAGGACAATACAAGATCTATCCTAGAGGACCTATCAAAACCTAACTTCGCAGGCAAAGAGAACATGCTAGCAACTGCGGCGAAGAAGACCCTTGATATGTGGACATGATAAGGGTTGTATATAGAGGGGGAGGGATGTTGGTACTTTGTGCGTGCATACAATCCCATGAATGTAGTATTAGTGTTCTTGCTGTAGATCATCTCTCTCACCGGGTTTCGAAGTGAGATTTGTGACCGGCTATACCGGCAAGTCACCCGGATCTGGGGTGCCTTTTCAATACATTATTCCAGCCCGATCTTACGTCTCCGAAACCCATTTCATTCCGATGAAGTTGAGCAAAATTCACATTAATGTCTCTCAAGGAATTGCAACCATCACCCTCAATGAGCCACGACGACTGAATGCGTTGTCGGCTGAAGGTTTGCATCATGCTCTTACTCATAAGTGAAATGGCGTTAGAGTAAAATCACAGACTACGATGATTTTGCAAACTCGTTGAGAGAAATCGACAAACGCGACGATGTTGTAGCCACAGTGTGGCAAGGTGGGTTGCCATCTACGGTCTTTCAGTAGTCTGTTCAGCTGAGGTTGTTTGCTTTAGCTAGCGGAAACTGGTTTTGCGCGTGAGTGGCCGACGCCTATATTACAGTAATGTCCATGATCGCGAACATGTCCTGGTTTTGCAGAGGAACTAATGTAAAGGACTCGAAGGTTGTCGAGCCAACAGTCAGGGACCAACTCCGTTCCCGAGTAATTTCAGCAAACACGGATTGCACAAAGGCAGTACGTCGCACTTGGTACGATCAAGGATTTCCACTCTCATATCGTTCTAGCTTTATACTCACAGCAAGGTTTTGGTTGCTGCTCTGAACGGCCCTGTGATGGGTAAGCAGCCCCATGACTGAACCACATGTGAACGCGTTCCTTAGTATGGAGTCATGTAGGTATCGCGGCTGGTAAGTCAACTTCCCGATGTCTGTTGATCAATGATACGATGTGTGCTTCAAGCATTCCTGGGAAATTTCGACTTCATCTACGCCCTCCCCGAAGCGTGGTTGTATGTTGGGTTTCCCTTCTTGGGTGCGTCCTAGTCTGCGTGCCTGCGTTTGCGACCAACGTTGTTACAAGGCATCGTGATTGAAGGAGGAGCGAGCGTCAACTTCATCAACCGAAGTAAGTATATTGTGGATTCATCTCTCGAGGTTTCCACCAACCATTCACAGTGGGTCTTGCCAAGGCAAATGAGGTGCTCATGTTCAACCATAAGAAGAACGCCCAAGAGTTACTCGAATGTGGCTTTGTCAAGTGTGTTCGTACTTTGTTCACCCTGGCGGTTCACGATATTATATTTTTCAACAGTAAAATATTCCCCTCTCAACCCACCGAGTCATTTCATGCGGCAGTTCGAGAACACCTACTTGGCGAGCTTGATTGTTTGGACCATACATCCGTACTTACTATCAAAGCGCTTCTCAAAACCGGGTTGTGGGAGAAGAATAACCCTGATGCTGTCAACCTTCGGGAAAGTTATGCACAAGCGGAAAAAATGGCCACTGGAATACCCGATAGACGTTTCGGGATGATTTCACGAAAGGAAATCAAACATAAACTATAGCATGTCTATTAAAGTGGTAGCACCCCTTGAACTATACAACCTCTGTCTACCATTGAGGGTCAAGTGTCGTTTTCGGCTCGTCCGGGCCTGGTCACATCCTTTTGGTGCGCCTGCAAAGTTTCTTACCCACATTTGCTTCTGCATCAGCATTTCTTGTCAGTTCACACCAAGCACACGAGAAGACGCTACTTCTGTTTATGCGTGATAGCAATTTTGCTATCGCGAAGTATAATCTTTACCGTGTTCTACTTATTACCAGGAAAACATGTTCAACATCCATCCCGACGAGCCGCCCCGCCAGCGAAGAGGATCATGACAACCAATACACACACAGACACTCAGCGATCGTATCTTGCGTGGTGAAGCTGGGAGTGTCATTGAAACGAGGCTTATCTTGAGTTCCTGGACAGCACTCGTCCAAGGTAGATCTTTTGGGCTGCGTCATGGATACGTATTCGGGGGCCTGATCTATTCCTTGGCCATGTCAGTCTATCTGCTACACGCTTTGTGGATCCTTCGTTTTGGTTTGCGGTTGGCTGGGACTACCTCAGGTGTTGGACAGGTTTGTCTTTTTCACACGCTCCCACAAATCAATCACTAGTCATCGATTCATCCTTTGCGCTACATTAACCGCAGTGAGTCTGTCCTTCACCGAGATAAGAAATTCATTTGAAGGGGTGGCTTGTGTGTAAAGCTCTACTTGCCAACCTGGTCGATGTACGCATCTTCGGGGAACAACATTCTGAACTTAAAATCCTCTCATTGGCTGGGCTCATACTTCTGGGTATTTTGATGGAAACCCATGGCATGGTCGCATTGGATTTCGATATTGGCAGCCCCCAAACAACGCTAGGGTAATTATCTCCTGTTACATGTTCACGACGATCATCTAGTAATCTTCATGGGCTTCTGGAGTGCCCTGACCTCCGCGCTATTTGCATACATCGGGACGGAGCTCATCGGCGTCACGGTGGGAGAGACGAAGAACCCAAAGAAGCATATTCTTCAAGCCGTAAAGCAAACGTTCATCCGAATACTCTTTTTCTCCATTGGGACCGCGTTCGCAATCAGCTTGATTGTACTCATCACAAGTAAGGCATGTGGGAACAGAGATCCCAAACTCGAGAGCCTGGCCATATTTCACGACACTCTTGATTGTCACTAGTTACCAGCCTGGCGTAGCGGCGTCTCCGATTGTCATTGGTGAGAAGATCGGCTCCCATGAGGCCGCCGCAGTCCCTAGATGCTGATGAATCGCATACTTTATAGGTTTCACGGCTAGTCAACATCAGCTCACTCGATGACATCGTTAACGCAATTATCCTTATCTTTACCTTGGGCGGTACTAGCTCAGATTGTATATCGCATCGCGCACATTATACGGCCTTGCCTTGGAAGGAAATGCTCGCTGTATCTTCGCAAAGGCTGACTGGATGGGTCTTGCCGTGGGTCTTGCCTGCCATCGGTTACGGTATTCCGGCCTGGCGTTCGCCAGTACCAATTCATCTAGTTCGGATCCATCAAAATATCTCTCACCGTGTGGTACCGACTGCGCGCGGTGTTTTCGCATGTTTCGTCCATGTTTCGTCTGCCCATGGTGCCTTGACTTGGAGTGGTATCACATACACACTCACATATGGATCCCACAGCGCGTCAGTGGCTCTGACGGCGCCGATGTCAAACGAAACGTGTGGATTTATGAACACTTCCGAGGCACAAGGTATCTCACGGGATACATCGCCGTACAGAACATCGTTGCAGTCTCAACGTTTTCCACAGGGATCATCACGTTCAATTCAGAGGCAAGTGACAATACGGCGCATGATAGCGAGTACGTGATACCAACCCCGTGCCGGGTTTTATACATTCATTTCCTTTGGTCCAAGGTTGTTCGTTGTGTGAGTGATATATCAACTACTGATTGTAGACGCGTGGGTGTGGGAACGTCTGGCGCCAGAGCATATATTCCGATCCTTGCATTCCTCCTTTTGTGGTTCAACGTTCAGTTACAAGGTGTATTTTCGAACAAGTTTCATATCTCCCGAGGTTGACTTCGTACGTGGGAAGATTGGCGGGGAAGAGCGGCCGCCGGAGAACCAGGTATTTTTTGCGGGGAAGTGGGGAAGAGTGAAAGAACTGTTGAATCATTAATCACGGGCGCCAGCAACAGGTCAGCAGGTCCAAGGGATGTTACAAATCAGACAAGGTTCTGCACGTTCATGATACGGCACACGAAGGGATACTGAATTGAGACATAAATTAATGAAAGGTAGTACAAGGGGTGCAATGACTAGGAAAGTACAGATGCGATTGCCAAGCGGAAGTGGGTGGGAGGGCGAGATTACAAACATTAACAGTATAACGTGCACGGTAAAAAGAAAAGGAAAGGACTGCCGTTGCGGGGATCACGTGCTAATGCGGGTATTCGTGGCCAAAGTCCTGTCTGATGCAGATGGCTGGGGTTGGCGATTGGCGGTGTGGAGCGCGAGGAGTACCTCGGCGTTGTCGTTGGTGTTTAGTACAGCACGTATAGACTTTTCGGCCAGTATGCATGTCTGGGGGAGGTAGGTAAGAAAAGGATGGAACAGCGCCAAGTAGGACAACTGACTCTGCTATAACCGCCGCGTTGGAGGGGTCGACGAGAGATGGCGATGGCATTGTGGATACCATCGTAGGCATACCTTCGCCTGATGAGATTCAATGTCAGTGAAAGTTGAGTGCCGCCAAGCAAAAGGTTACGGACAAAACACTCTCGAGTTCGCTGCGGGAACGAGGGATGATGAATAAGTCTGAGCCGGAGAGGTAGCGGCTGAATGCCTGGTAGGAGGCGCAGCCCGCGACGAGAGTTTCGTTGAAGGAGGGATGGTCCTGATCCCAAGTGAACCGGTTTTCGCTGTGGAGAGGATGAGAGTGTGAGAGAGGAAGCCAAGGAGACATACGTTAGATGGGAGTGGGCGATGGCTTCTGAGGTGTGTGGAGCGAGGAAGCGATCCATTGAGAGCGGAGAGATGTACTTGGGAGCAAGGAAGGGAGGGAGGGCGCGAGGAGATATATATATGTGGAGTTAAATAGTTGATTGGCGCTGTGGTTGGAGTACAGAAAAAAAATAATGTGGAATTGGGCGTCTTGGGGATATTAAAAAATTTGGGTGGAAGACAATACAAACCCACTGTCCACATTCAGCGATAAACGTTTGGGTCCACCGCTTACTTGCCTTTTCCAGCTCGCACGTTTGATGTCCACTGACTCGACCACCCGCTCGCTTCGGAATCGCTATGCAGCCCTGTGCTCATCGACATCCATGCTGTGGAACTGCTGTGGGTTGCCATTGATTGGGCGGCGTGTGTACACTGAAGCCCGACGGTGTCCCTTCCGGCTGCCGGGGCCCATCTGAGTCATTGACATCATTAGTATCCCTGATTTACATCCCCGGGACCAGTAACAGCTCTGGTTCTCGTTGGTCATGTGTGTCCGGAGCTGCCGAACCAAGGTTAAATAATTATGCATAATGTTCGTAAATGCTTTTCCGAGATAACAGACAGTGTCTTCCCCATTGCTGACACTGTCGCCATATGATGATTAAACTCATCGCTAATCGTGCAAGCCCTTTTTAGTCAGGTGCTGATTCAGCGTCCAATGACGGTGAGGATATTCTCCCCGTAATGGATAGGACACAAGTAAGCTAGCTGCCATCGAATTGTATAAGGTCCACATTGTTGGTGTTGACCTCTTCCAAAACGTACCAATTACTCAGAATGGCTGTTTCCCGCACTGTGATCAAGAAGGTGCTCGCTGTCGAAACTGATGAAGTTCGTCCACTTTATCCTAGCGAATACCGTCTCCTGATCATTATCACTCTTGCAGGGCGCAGGCGCACGCGTCCGGCGCTCGATCGGGTCCATGAATTTACGCAACCTGACTCCTTTCTTGATGTTAGACCACTTCCATGTCTCAAAAGGCGCCGTGAGCAACAACCCCTCTCCTTTCATATCTACCAGTGACCCACAAGAGAGCTTCCAGGGTTTCCCTGATCACCCTCACAGAGGTCAAGCGACCGTAACATACATGCTTGAAGGGTAAGATACCACTGTACAAGCGCTATAGCGTCACACCGTCGTTTACCCTTATCCGTACAAAGATCGAGTCGTCACGAGGACTCTGCAGGACATGCTGGAACCATCGAGACAGGTGGCGTCCAATGGATGTGTGCTGTACGTAACCGTAACCCAGTGTCGTCATTCTACCGTTTTCCATAACCCTTTACATCGTACTTCCATAGGGCAAGGGTATCATACACGCCGAGATGCCGGTACACGCACCGGGTATTCCTGAACCAAGGGGACTCCAACTCTGGGTCGATTTGCCCAAGCAGGTACGATAATGTACCAACGGGATGATTGTCCACCAATCAGGACCACTCACGCCCTATTCCTTCGTTGCATACAGTTCAAGATGGTAGTAAGTGACCTGTGGGAAATTGCCAAATGCTTCCTGGATTGACAATACCTCTCAGGAACCTTCATATCAGGAGCTCGGCCCTGCATCGTGCGTTTATCGATGAACCTCCCCGCATAAGCTACTGACGGGAATTATGTAGCATCCCGGTTGCTTATCCAAACGGCATCGAAGGGTCCATCAGCGTTAGGGTGATTAGTGGGAAAAGTCACGGCGTCGAATCCCCCGTCCGACCACTTGGCGGGTGCTGGTACTTCCACGTAATAATGAAGACCTCAGGGGATAACATATTCCAGGATATCCGTAAGTCGCCACCCCTTTTTGATGAAAACACGACTGAGGTATCCTGTTTAGCTGCTGGTTGGACATCATTTGTCTATCGTATGTGCTATCTTTCCAATGAGGTGCAGACGCTGATCGGGTCGTACAATCAGTCTGGAAAGGAGCCATTTCCGTCGGGGATGATGGTTCCGTCAATGACAGCTTCCATACTCTTGTCCTGTCAAACAGAAGTGGAGAGACCGGTGCAAGAATCACGGCGACCGAAGATGACACTGAATTCGTTTTGGTATGTTCTTGCCATCAAAGTTGGATGTTTCCGGCAATGAACGTGCGTCAGGCCGCAGCTGAACCGCTTGACCAAACCGTTTTTCAATATGGCCCATTTGTAATGACAACGCGTGAAGAAATACAGAAGACGTTGATAGACTGTAATTATCTAGCTGGTCCTTTCACGTTCACATTTTAGACCTGCTGACATATCCAAATAGATCAAACTGGCAAGAATGGCTTTGAGAAGGCCCATACGTGGCAAAGCAAGATAGGACACTAAACGAACCCCTGAACACTGCACTTAATCCTAGCGACTGCCTGTCGATCGATGAAAGCTCTGGTATATCGCGAGAGGGCCATTTTATTTTGTGAATCAATTATCTTTCGCTTACATAATTGCAATGTCTTTTTTTGTGTAACCTGAACGCAACATAATCATTGCCTCTGTTCATTCTCCGTCTCTCTCGCTTACGTGCTTCATCTGTTCCCATATGTTCCCTTCATCCTCTTCGGCACTCGGGCGCAGATTTTCCGTAGCACTTTGATCCCAGACAACTACTGTGGGAACTGTAGTCATGTATGCCTTATCGAGCACGGTCCCCTTTTCTTCCTGTTGCTCTCCGACCTCGGCAACAGGCGGGAACGTGCTGTGGATGCGGGTAAAGCGATCTAGAGACACGGACGCGAGGAATGACGGCGCCACAGCCAATGAACTGACAGCGCCAGATATCCCTAGCAATATGTCGACATCAATAAGAGCCTGGGATACTGCAAAGATGCACACCCTTGTACCCATAAGTAACTCTACCAGTGCGTAAATCAAGCGCAAAGAGATTTGTTCCTTGGTCCGATATGAACACTTCGCTGGAGATTGGGATCAGGGGGTCAATGGCAGATGGAAAATCTCTGTTTTATTTTTCTACTCACTGTTCCGATAGTCCCTTTTCGACCGACTTAACACTGCCCACCTTGCCAACGCCTTTAAAGTCGCTGACAGGTCGCGGCCCGGAACGTGTGTCGTACCTGCGAAGATCACCGAACCGGGTACCAGCAAGAATTTGGGGTTGACTCGATGAACTCGATAATGATATATACGTGAGACAGGTGTTATGGACTGGTTGACGTAGTCCTAGATAGTCGTTCGCCACATTCTTGGCACGCCAGACTTCGCCGGGAAACAAGGTCCCAACTCTTTTTCGTTTCTTGCTGCTTGGAGAAGTTGCAGAATTGTCCGGTCGTGAGTCGAAAGCACGTTCGGTATTCCAGATGGAGATTTCGACTTCGTCACCGCCATAAGCAAACGTTTCTTGGCCGGGTCCCAGCCGCCAGTCCGTAAGCCGCGATGGGAGCGCGCCGAGTTTTTGCGTCGGGTCGACCCCGTCACTTGTACGAGTCAATCGGAGTGCACCGTTAGAGGCGCATGAGTATACAGTACTTTGCAAAGACGTTCCACTGAGCAGCTTCTTGGTCATTTATGTTTTTTAACACTCACTTTTGTGTCGACGCCAGACCGACGAAAGAATGGTCTGCTTCAAACCTCGTCTCCTTCCATTCATGACGTTGTTCCAGGTCATCCTCGCCAGTCAATGACGCGAGACGAAGGGTACCATCTGCGTGTGCTGAAGCCAGCTTGCCTTGAGCATTATTCGTCGCGTTCGACTGGCCGACATGAGCAGGACACGCACCAGAGTTGGACCGCTCCGGCTCATGGCTAATTTCTGTACTCCTTGCCTGCGACCGGTCGAAGTGCCATCGCGCAGGGTCTTTAACAATAGCTTGTTTGTTGGCGATGCGTTCGGGTCATACGAGACCGATTTTATACTGCCCAACTCGTCGCCGGTCAGAAATCGAGGCATTGTTTTATCGACGTGACGTGACAAAGTGTGAATGCTCCACCGCGACCTCCGAGTCAGCCGATACTCATACTACATCTTTTTAACCTACAGGTCCACTATCACGACACTATGGACGGACCCATGAAGGAGCTGGAAAAGCTCAGGGTATCGACAGAGGGCTCGACCAAGGGAAAGATCCCCTCTGTGGAAAGTTCGCTGGACTCACTGCTCCAATCCTTGTATGAAGTCAGGAGCAGAATCGAAGCTGACACCGTTACACAAGACACGTTCGCATTACTGTCGCAGACGGTAGACAGTAAGAAGAAGGAGATCGACGAGAAGCAAAAGGAAGTCTACAACGCGATCGCGAGAGTCGGAAAAGCTTTGGACAAGGTCCGACTTCGTTACTCGTTCCCGCACGGGGCACATGCTTATCCCTTCCCTAGAAATTCACGCTGCCCCTGCCCACTTATGACCCTCTCTTCACATCTCATGCCGCCAAAGAAGCACTCGATCGAACAATCGCCTTGCACCTCCTGCGTACAGGCCAATTCTCTACAGCGGAGACTTTCATCGAAGTACGTCGACGATACCCTGTTTCACTAACACACTGGCAAACATGCGTACCCAGGAATCTGGCGTCGAAATCACCTCTGAACTGCGTAGTCAGTTCGTCGAGCTTCACCGCATCATAACGGCACTCCGAAGACAAGATGTCGGCCCTGCGCTTGAGTGAGCACTTTGCGAGAAAGCTTCCCTTCCCTGCAAGCTAAAGTGTACCATCAGGTGGTCTAGGAAGAACCGCACGTTCCTTCGTTCACGATATTCACCGTTGGAATTCCATCTTCACCGTTCTCAGTACATACGGCTACTCCTGTCCTCCGACATATCCAATCCCACTCCAGCGATATCGTACGCGAACACGGCTTTGCGAGGCTTCTATCCTGAACATGCACCCGAGTTCAGACGTCTCATGACCTGTCTAGCTTACCTTCCCAAGCCAAAACTAGAGCGCTCCCCATACGCAGACCTTGCCTCGCCTTCGCTCCATACAGACCTTGAACCACTTTTTGCGAAAGAGTATTGCGCGAGCCTGGGAATGAGTCGACAGGTTCCCTTCCGTGTCGTTGGTGATATCGGTGGTGGAGGCGCACTGGCAAGGATTGAAAAGGCGCGGACTGTAATGAAAGAAAAGAAGAGCGAGTGGAGTCAAAGCGATGAGCTCCCTGTATGCTGGTCATCTGAATGCGACCTTTTGATCGCTGATGTTGTTGTCCCCATAGATTGAGATACCCCTTGCCCCGGAAAACCGCTACCATTCGATCTTCGCATGTCCTGTCTCAAAGGACCAGTCCACGGAGCAGAATCCACCAATGATGATGACCTGTGGACACGTCATTACAAAGGACAGCCTACAGAAGCTTAGCAAAGTTAATGGGTCCGTGCCCTCTTTTATTTGTTTTTTTCCTGTCTCTGCAATTGACACAGAAACATCTGCAGGCGTGTTAAATGTCCATACTGTCCAGCAGAGTCAATGCAGGGCAATGCTCTGCGTGTATATTTCTAGCATAGCAATGTCCACTACCAAGTTTGTACTGTAACCATTCAACTTTATTACACACGGGAGATTACCGGATCGACCCAGTGAGCCTAATCATGTACCAGAGTCAGATGTCGGTTCGAAAGTCGAGGAAAGCTGGCCTACCATCATCGTCAGAGACTCCTCCCCATGTTCATCCCTGGTTCGGACGACCGTGCTTTCGTCAATGCTCGGCGTGTTCACAATCCGACCTAATCGCCGTAGTGTCACAGCATCAATGTGATACTGCTTTGCGAGAATCCCTAGTTCAGTATTGTTCGTGATCGACTTTCTCGCCTCGAGTAGCTCTGTCAGGGAAGCCGCCAAGAGACGGTTCTTCGTACTAGACTGCTGGCTTGCGGCCTCCGCTTCCGACATTATTCTGGAATGATACATGTTTCGTATGTCGTTCGCCTAAAAAATAAATAAAAAATCCAGCATCCTTTGAGTGAGTTCCGTAAGTGAATCCAACTGCGCGTCCCAAGGCTTACGGTTCGAACTCTCTGCATGTGATGATCGACCCGCACTGGGCCCAGTTGGTTCAGCTTTGCCATAAAGTGCGAATCCTTGGCATCCCTCTCGATAGCTGTCCGACGAATGCATAGGTTACTCCGGGATTAGTAAGTGAAGCTGTACTGCAAAGGCAGTAGTGTAACGATGTGCTACCTACCTTCATTTTTGACCTCAAAGGCCAATGGTCTTTCAGATCGTGGACGTGCTGGCTCCGCGGCAGCAGCGTCAGGAACGCGCGAGCCCGCCCAGAGTGGGTTTTCCCTCGGTAGTTTGCGGGCTGCTTTGGAAGGAGCACTTCCCATGACCAGTCAGGAGATGATGGTACAAGTTAAGTTCTACTTCAGTGACTCTAAATTACAACAAGCGCTTGCAGAGTCTGAAAGCAATTTATTTGTCTATACCTTACGGCCATGTTTTACAGCCATCCGTTTTGTACTTATACACGATCGTAAAATTTGACCTAGAGTGAAGAATAGAAAATGAGGATAGCAACATTCCAGCAGCCAGCCAAGATCCGCATCCCTGTCCAGTTTATGCCAAAAAAGAGCGTGAGGGAGCATCAAGGAGAGGGTATCAATTAAAGGAATGGAAGTGAGGGCGTTTGGCAACGATCTGGACTATGATGGGCAGGAGGATAGATAGACAACAGAAGGAATAACTTCATTCGATGGGCAAACGGAGTGGTGTCATGAACGGATTTCGTGGCAGATAATCATTTTAATTGAAAGCACCCATATTAGTCGATGGCGTCTGCTGGTATACTTGATACATAGCATACGGCGGATAGACCTGAGGAACAGTCTGGCCACTGTATGCGGCCTGACCCATCCCAAGAACACTGCTAGGCTGTGCAATGCCAGGGGACTGAGGACCATAAGGAATCGTAGGAACGGGAGTCTGAGCTATTGAAGTTGTACCAGGCAGGGTCCCGTTACGACGAACTGTTGGGCGGGAACTGCTGATGTCCGGCGAACGAAGAGCAAATGGGTTGAATGGATCTGAAGGGGAAAACGCTGACGGGGGATTCGAAGTACGAGAACGAGCAGACGTATTACTCTGACCAAACGTGGGATCAATGTGCAATTGAGGTGGTCCAGACTGAGGGTTCTGACCACCCATTTGCAACGCAGCCATCATAGAGGCCAAACCCTGGTCGTTAGATGGGTATCCGGAAGGGAGACCAGGGACACCGAAAGAGCTATGAGATTGCCCCTTTTTACCAGGCGGACCGTTAGTGGTGTATGTTGGTTGGTAATTAGGAATGGGTAGGCCAACTTCCTCGATGAGACGACGGTATGCTTGCGTAGCGATCACCTTTAGTTCGATCAACACGCGTTTCGTTGCTTCAATGAAGCTCGGTTTGTCGGTAGGGTCAAGGAAAGGACTTGTCAGAATTTTGTGCACGACAGCAACACCGTTTACTTGGTCTCCCAAGACATCTGTTAACACGTGATCCCCATGCGATGAGAACAATGCCTGCACGATTTGACGCGATGCTTCAACTTCGATCTTTTGGTTGACGATTCGAAGGACAGTAAGTGACGCTAGCTTGTGCGTGCAAAGATGCGAGAGGTGAGGGGTAAATCGTGGCGCCAGTAAACTGTATCGCGATGGAAACGAAGACGTGTCTAACAACCAGGTCAGCAACAACGCGCCGTTTGGATTGGTGGCGAGGGGAATCGAATTGAGAATCACGGCGGTAGCGATGCGCCGTTGCTGACTGATGCTGATGTGGGGGCTCTCGAGACATGCCCTCATGCTCCTTGCTCCAAAACGGCCTTGCGCAATTTCCCACATACGATCGACCATAGCATCAAAGATGAAGTCGTTCGCAGGTGCACCAAAGCGCAGGCAGCATCTGATATATCGGTCAGATATGGAGGCGGGACACTGACAGGTGACATACTGCACGACATAATTCCCAAACTGATCGAGGAGTAGGGGAGGTGCATAAGGTCTCAGGTTTTGCACAATAAGTCCAACTTCCTCGGGAGTCTGCACACACTCAATGATCTTCTGTGCAGCCCACGTTCCATTCTTGTGAATTCCGATCATAGCCAGATGAGGCGTGATTCGTTCCAACATCGCAAACCTTGGACTTGCGGAGCATTTTTCAAACAGCTTTTGAACAACCTGTGTATCATGGTCAGAGAAAATGCATTGAGCTATCCAATGCTTGTAAATACCAACCGTGTTTCCAAGCCAGTCAGAAGCCAAGTCAACAATCTCCCCATCAAGGAAGTCCCCTGCAACCTGATCGGTTTCCTCAACAGACATCGTACCAGAATCGAGTCGCTTGCGGAGCTCGCGAAGTTTAGAAGCATCCCATCGCCTGTTGTTTGGTCTCTCAGAGACGAGCGGTATTGTGGTGTAGTACATTGTAGGAGGCCGGAATTCTAATCAAGGAATAAGAGGAAAGTTGCACAGGGTGCTTAGACGACTGACCAGAAAGAGCCTGGATGTCCGTCTCTGCATCGGTACCTCCTCTGGCGAGCTCTCGCATGATCATTTGTTGTTCTGTCACAGAAGGGGACCACCCAGCAGGTTTGGAAAGTCCATCAGAAACGCAAGCTATGTTATGCATGCCCGAGCCGATCATACTGAGAAGCAGGTTTGAACGATAGTTCTCGACTGTTCCTCCAAGAACTTGTTGGTCAGCAGGGATCGTTGAAGCACCTTTGACGCTCCGCAACGCATGTATAGTCGCACCGACACTCAGATCACCAATACCTTGCACTGCGACACTGGGGCTGTCATCCTGTGCGCCATTCCCTTCTTGACCATTCTTGACCGGCACCTTGGCAAACCCAATGCGGATGGCTCCAACGTCACTGCCCAACACATCGCGACCATTCAATGCCTTCCTCGCACGAACAGCATCGTCGAGGCGTTCAAAGTTGACTATAAAGTGTCAATCACGTGTTTGATGTTCCACAGGAAAGGAATAACTAACTGAATCCACAATTCTTGTGCGTCAAAACACGGGCAGATTCGATGGGTCCGTAAGGGCTAAAGACATTCAGAATTGTAGCGGGAGTCGTGGTACTTGGAATGGAGCCAATCCACAACGCGCGGGTAGGAGTGGACTGCAGCTGGGCGTCCAAGCCTCCCAGGCCAGGGCTGGCACTCTTACCCATGCTGTTGGGTGAGGTTGCACCAGAATTCGTGATAGTAGTGCCCTTCGCGGGTGCAACTGGAGCACTATCGGCTTTTCCAAAACCGATTCGTACTGTCTGTCCATTGGGCATGCCAATGTTGCCTCCAAGACGGTTCAAGACATCATCTTTGGCACGGATAGCGTCCGCTTGATCAACAAAATTGACAAAGCCACACTCCTAAACCCGGCTGTGAGCGCTATTTCCAAGAGACCAACTTGAACAGACCTTCTCAGGCAATAATCTCAAACTCTCAATGGCTCCATAGGGGGCAAAAACGTGGATGAGTTGTTCGCTTGTCACAGCACTATCAAGGTTACCAATCCACAGTGATCGAGTAGGCGTCTGAATCTGTGAATTGTTATTGGCCTCAGATTTCGGTGAGACGGCCCTTCCTTGAGAGTTAGGGGCAACGAGGTAAGCCGACGCGCGGCTAACCTCACCGTTAGGAAAATGGACAGTAGGCGAAGACGCGTTGCGGGACACTAGCTTGGCATCCGACTTGAGAATACTGGCAGGGCTGGCAAGGCCAGCAAGGCTGCTTGTAGCAGGGACAAGGTCATTCAAGTATGGGGTCTGAACTTCGCTCGTCGTAACACGACGTTGGAGTGAGCGGATGGGATCATCGAGAGTCCCGACGGATATGGCACGCGGTCGTGAAGCCAGCGCGCTACCAGGAGAGAGGTGATCAGTCTGCTTGAATCCTTTGGCAACATAAGACGAATGCAAAAGGTTTGCATCGGAGATGGTTCCGTCATATGAGCTGAGACGCTGGCGTTCGTACAACTGCTGAGTCTCGTAATTTTCAAAGAACTCCTCGTCGTCTTCACCGCTTGGCGTAGCCAACAACGAAGTGACGCCTGAAGAACGTGCACGATACGGATTAGACACTGTACTGGCGCGCAGGCGGGGCGGGTTAGCCAAGTTTCCCGCAATCGCCGCCTGCGCCTGTGTACGTAACTCGGAGATTGTGGCCGCTGGGGGCGGACGGTGACTGTCGTCCAAACCAAGGTAATCGAGGGTGTGGACATCAAAGTCATCAGCCGAATCTGCGGAAGTCACAGAGCGCAACTCATCCAAAACAGGAAACGATGAGCCAGAAGGATTTGTGGATGATAACCAAGACGATGAGAAGATGGAGGGTCCAAATGGGTTCGTTAAGCCGGAAGATGGCAAGGTCAACGAACCAGACCTAAGGCGACTGTTGCGCTCAACAACTCCTACGGGTGTATTGGTTGTTGTGGTAGGAGTAATAGAGGTGGCTGAATGACGAAGACCAGGACGCGGAGGTACGACAAGGCTGGGAGGGGTGTTGGCATTTTGCCGCTGCTGCGTCTGTTCTGCAAAAGACTCGGTAGAAGGTGTCGTACTACCCAAGGTATTGGAAGCAGCAGCAAACCTCTGAGCCGCGAGGTGGACATCGGAAGGGAGAGTGCCGGCCCTAGCTCTCCTAAAACCGGGAGGATAGGCCGATACGGGTGAAATGTCACTATCCCCCTGGGATGGAACACTGGATGTCAAGTCATTTGGCGGAGAGCTAGAAGGCGCGAGGGCGCGCAGCGCAGGTGGCCTGTATCTTCCTAGGCGTTCTTCCGCCTGGATCTCCCGCGCTCTGCGGTGTCATCATTAACGACGACGAGCATGCCAAAGAAAGCCGCCCACCTCTTTGCAAAAGCTGCAGAAGGTGCCGGAGGTGGTGTTTTACCCGAGGAAACTCTTGAATAGGAACCATTGTTGTCGGAGGCAGTTAAAGACATTATAGGGCTTGTTTTCGTGTGCAATTAGAGATTACCGTTGGGTTGTGGATGGAGATTAACGGACGCCTGTCCGCTTTTTCGTGCAGTGGGTGGAATAAAGCAAAACCCAAGCTGAGGGCCAGACGGATGAAGTTTGGGGAGTCGTGTCTGCGATGCGGAAAGTCGACGGTGGAGATGTCAGTGAATTAGCCTGCGCTTGGCCGGGAATGAACTAAAGAAAAAAAAGCCGAGCTAGTAAAAGCAAAGGATATTTGACGGACAATGTCCACCGAACAGCACTTTAAAGACCTGGCGTACTTGACCCAGAGTAATATGGAGTACTAAGATGGTAGAAATTTCGTGGTTGGGAGCAAACCACGGTAGACGACCTTTTCACACTCCGCTAGTGACCTTATTCGACTGCCCGCACTTCCTTTCCCAAGAACGACTGGCACAATGTCTATCCGCCTTATGTCCATTGTAATTGAGTTTGTGCGAGAACTAGATTCACTCTCTTAGAAAGTTGTAATATATGGGCAGGTACACGTAGATCTTCTGCGCAAAAAAAGGTCATTAAATTGGGCTCGGGCGAGCTGACCGGGGCAAGAAGGGCAGAATACAAAGGAGTGCACTACTCAAAACCGAGTGGGGATCATAGAATACTGAAGGTATACGAACGTGACGTCGACAATACCTGATACAATTTCTAGCAAGCGTAAAACGTGAGCGAGCAACAGGACGGCATTCAGCGACGAGGAAAATGTCCCAAGCAAGTGCGGGCGGGCAGTGGTCGGGGAATCAGGAATGTCGAGGACCCTTCGTCCTTGGCGGGGCAACGCGAGATCGTGCAGCAACTGCATCGGCAACCCTCCTCGACCGTCGCAACGGTCTCTCTCCTGGAGTGTTTTGTTTAGATGCGGTGTCAGCTTTTCCGTTTGTTCCAGCCTCCTCCGTTTCCCAGTCGGGATGAACACACAGAGCACGAAATATCTCTTGCTCTGTGGGACTGAGTGGCATTTCTGGTAAGGCAGTGATCTCTTCGATCGATGTCGATGGGTGGAGAGCGGCTAGCGCAAGATTAACGGAGGGTGGGATGGCTAACAATGGTTCTTCAACAAGTTCGGCCTCATCAGGAGTTTCCCATACGTCTTCTTCCGCGGACTTTCCGTGGTCGAATTGTGGTATACGCAATGGATTCCCGGCTCCGAGAAAAGAGAGGGAGACAATGAAGGGTGGTCCGAACTGATTTAATGACCTCCCTGATGTGCTCTTCTGGTAGAATTCCTGTAGAGCAGTAGGAAAACGCATGACAAGGTCCTCAGAGAGAAAAATACTCTCTATTCCCTTTGGTAAACCATGGGCATACAAGCGAGCGACACTGAGAGGGGCCCAAATTCCATCGATGGACAAGGAAGGATGACACACGTTGACACACGCGCTAGGAAGGGGCGATGGAGGGGACAGAGAAAGGTGAGACAGAATCGTACTGAGGTTCACGAAATCTGTGTCAATGCGTCTCAAAAGAAGGGTCGAACCGAGCATAGTCTGATATACAGGAATGCCTACGAACAAACTTGGGTCAACATTTCCGTCGTAAAACTCGGGTGTGTACTAAACGTACCTTCAACTTGGGTTGCACAAATGTCAGGGGTGCATGGACGACACGTGTGGACCACTACAACGTCTGAAGACACAGCTACAGATGAGGAATGTGATGAGCGGGCCCTTGATTCGGTATGACAAGTTCCTGTCGCTTTGACCACCGCACACGCGGAGTCTATCTTGTTTTCTTTAGGTTCAACGGGCGGCGAAGGAGCGACTTCATCTGAAGCACGTTGTGAGAGCAAGTCGCAATCTGCGTGCATTCTCACACTGCTAGCCCATCCGTCCTCAAATTCATTTGGATGCACACTGTCTGGGCCAAGCAACTCAGCATCTTGCCAACTGAGTACGCAATGTTCTCCATTAATTCCGATCGGAAACGAGGACGGAGAAGGTGATGCGGGTAATGCGAAAGGTGAAAGGGGGGACTGGAAAGTGAAAGAACCCACGCCCGATTCAGAAATGGGGGAGGAAGATGGGCAATGGGAGGAAGATGAGCAATGGGATGATGATGTAGATGGGGAACATGGCGAGACTGGAAGCCCCGATGCGAACGCCCCAAAGGAGGCGAGACATTCATGCTCGTCCGGTTCCAATTTTACAACTGGCAAATCCTGTTGATCCTCTGGGGTACCAGTCCAGCCACTCTCAAATTCCCATTCCCAGAGCTCCAGGGCGTCAAAATTGAGGTCATCCGTCGTCGGCAGCTTGACGGTGGCTGATGACACGGTGGATGTCGGTGCGCAATCAAGGTCTTCCCAGGCATCTAGCATGTCACGTATGTCGGTGGACTTGTGCTTGAATGGCTGAAGGTCATCGGTGGTCTCAACCTTGACCTGGGGAACTGGCGCCGGTGAGGGGAGAAAGAGGGAGGAACCCCAATCGACGTCCGAGTCGAGATCGAGGTCGAAATCGTCGTGGTCCGAATCGGGAGGGGGAGACGCGCTATAGGGGACGGATGGGGACCGTCTCCTCTCGTCCGTTGCTGCGCGGTGCTGGGGTGAGAACGATGGTGAGTGAGTGCACTCGTCGCAAGTTGGCGTGTAGCGTGGCACGGAGATGGACCGGCGCGGATATGGTGGGAGGCTCCACGGCGCCTCGGGCGGGTCTGGACGCATGTCAGCGTCATCGGCATCATCGACGCCGGCGCCGTCGTCGTCGTCGTCGTCACCTTCGGACGAAGAAGCGGCCACGTCATTTGACAGGTCAATGACCTCTCTCGGCCGGGATGCAGCGGCCGGCGTCGGTGTGAACGGCAAAGACGGCCGAAGTCGGAGAGTGAGCTTCACCTTAGGGGGACGCTCATCGTCGCTGGAATCGGCGCTCAGCTCACTATAACCGCTGTCAATCGCAGGACTCTGGCTGTTCCGTCCAGCGCTTGAACTTTCCCGAGATCCGTCAGAATTCCGTCGACAGCCCCTCCTCAGTCTCTTTCTCTTCTCTCCACACTGCGCCTCATCGCGACTGGCATGCTTCTTCGGCCCTGGCCGTAACTCATCACCATGTTTTTCAACAGCTCTCTTTCCTTCCTTCCCATACTCGCAGAGACGGATGCCGGCACGCGTAAAGGGACACGAGACGCCTGTCGCTTTGGAGAGGTACCACACCATCGTACCCCGTCGAAAGTTCGTTAGCCGTTCTCCTTCAAGCGCACCTTGGACAACCTGGGCAACGCTCTTGTCGTTGACCCCCAAATCCTTCAAACCGGGCTTGCTCGGGTTGGTTGCCCCACCCATCCTGCTGTATAGCGCAGGTACGAGGTCGTCATCCGCGAGGGTTCCAGATAAAACATGCCGAAGAAGGAGAGGGTGGTCTTGCTGCGCCTCGCACCGTGTCATATGATTCCGAATGTAGGTAGTGATAGCCTGAGATGCAGCGGAGACGCTGACCGGGAGAAGGGACACCGATAAGTAACATGACACATGCAAAGAAATGGATGTAAAGCACGGCAGGGAAGCTGGATGGGCGAGGGACGGAAGGGGGCACGTACTTTTGGCACATTAGACCATATTTGAGGGTCATTTCCGCGAGATCTTTGATCGTCATTGCGCGATTTTCCTACAGAGCATCAGCGTGAGAGACAGCATATGTAATATATCGCGAGGAGCAAGTAGTGCGAAAAGGGGGGACATGAACTCACGACTGAGAGGAAAGACCGACCAATCGCGTGGAAGACCTTGTTGGATGCATCCTCCGGGTGAAGCATGACACCGGGGAGGGGAAAGACGGGGAGGCAGGGATCTGGTGTGGGTGGGACGGGATGGTGAGCGGCCGGCATAGGCACGGGTTTGATCCTGCGTGGCGGAGGATGCGGGGAAGGGGGACATTGCCTCAAACGTGCGCTTGGCTTGAGGACAGAATTCTTCCGGATACGAGTGCCATAGCTGTGCTGAGAAGAGCTAACATGGTGAGGTGACGGTTGCTGGATGTGTGGATGCATTGAGCGACTGGGTCTTGAGGATATGTGTCAGAGGGACTGGCTTGTCATTACTATTAGCGCGCGCGGAGTTGAATATGTCCGACCAACGATGGTAGAGATATATATAAGGCTTTTAGAAGGATTATAAGGAGCAGGGTAAAGCAGAGTCGGTGGATAGCGGGATGGTGATGGTGAAAGACAAAGGGAGGAGGGAGGGTAACGAGCCCGACGACGTGACACCCAAAATTACTTGAATCCATCAAAAATTCAAAAACAGTTGCTGCGTACGTATGTCACATAATTGTATCACGTAATCAGACTCACCTCCCCGATCATTTCACTGTTATCGACTCCTCCGGATTTGGTCGACTCGTGCGCACAAACAGCTCGTAGGCAGTAAACATATCCAGGCTGCGTGTTGGCTGGCGCACAGATTGGCCAGGGACAATTTTATGCCCAGGAACACAATATTCACAGACAACGGACGCAGTAGACTCGGAAGTTTTCCTCGCTTCCCAGCTCCTCATAACGGGTCACCCTGTCACAGAACCCACAACACCTCAATCGCTCTGCATATCCTCGACTGCCTCGTCCCGAGTGTCTTCTGAGGCTGATGGCCCCAGCCAACCACTGAACGGACGTTTTCCAGTCCAACCTGTGCTTATGTTCTCTGGACAGAAAGTTTCCGCGTACTTTGTCATTTATGGGTCACTCTGGACTACTCGTTATATAAATAAGCAAAGAACATAGCCGCAGCACCATGAGAACGCAGCAACAGGCATGTGTCATATGAGTGAATATTCCAAGCTGGAAATCTAGCACGAAGTATGACGTAAAGAAAATTATCAGGGAACAGATGGCAAGGAAAGTCACACTGACTCGTATTACTTGGTGATACGTTTCTTTGACTTTGCCGTCCTCCTCGTTGCCGTCCCAGATTTAAGATTCTTTGCAGTAGTAGCAACCATACTGGTGAATGCCTGGGAAGAGAGAGATAAGTATTTGCCATTGTTTGAGACGACAAACCCACCCTATTAGCGCCACCTCGCTTCGTGGTGGCTTTCCTGGCTGGTGCTTGCCTCCCCGGAATAGGCGCTACACGTGCCTTCTTTGCCATTGAAGTATACTTTTTGGTCCCAGGCGTCTTTTTCAAAGGTTGTTCTTCCGTGAAAGGTGATATTTCTGTCTTGGTGGTGGAAACGGGAAGCTTTTTCGCTGTCTCCCTAATTTTCGTCACTGCGGGACGCTTCGACGGAGGTTTCTTATTCTAGATATCAATCAGCCAGTAGGAATCACAGAGGATGCATATTCACCTCCTTGGAAATCTCGCCCACTCTTTTAGGGGCCAACTTCACCTTGCCCGATGGACCTACATTCGAAATGAGGGGTAGCTCCGCGGGACCGATGCACACAAAACCAACCCTTGGGAAGCACAAAGTCGCCGCTGCGTGTGCCGTGTGCGATGGCGCGACTGAGTTGACCTGTAACAGCAGCACTCATAGAGAGATGGTACTTTGAGTCGACAAACTGTAGTCACTCAGCCAATAGGAAGAATCGTTGAGTAGAAGAAACCAACCTTCTTGATTGCAGGTCGGGAAACACCGTGCCTGTTCCCATCTGGTGTTGTCGTTATGCATTCCTTATGAAACATGCTCAAATGCTCATATTTTCGCGATGGGTGTGGTATGAACGTGACACATACCGTGATCATATCGATCCAAGGCGGATGTGTGAAATATTGAGACCTATCCGGTGCATTCTCTATTGTTTTAGCAGACTTTGCAGACTTTGCAGACTTTTTCTTTACAGCGGGGGCAACCATGATCGTCTGGATTATGAGCGGAGGATGTCGATTCTGAGACGCAAATTAGGGGCATTGACGTTTATATCACGTGATGAACTACATCATCTTGAACCTGCGAAATCGTTGGCACAGTCCAATGTTGTGAGACCGTCTCTCAGAGTGTCGCGTTGATGCGACCAGTGGTGATTCAACAGCGAAAGTCCGGTCACTGCGAGGTACAAACGACTAGATGGCTGTGGTGTGGACCATGTCAACCAGTTTCAGAAACGACGGGCTACGTATGATGCGTGTGAGCGCGCCATGCTTGAAGTTGAACTCGGTCATTGCCGTGAATCAGCGTTCTTTGGTTCATTCACCCATCTTCTCAAAAACATGTCGGTTGCTGACTACCTTGTCACCGATGACTTGACGGTGCTCCTGGGTTTCATCGGTGTATCCGTATTTCTTCTCCAGAACTTGTACAAGCCACAGCCTCTCGTGCACCCCATCCTTCTTGGAAGACAGAGCGACGTTGGCCGTGTAAGACATCCCACTGAGAGCGCTATCTATAGAAACTATGGCACTGGGCTCATGGGCAGGGTATGTCACCACTTCCGTTGACCCACGGATAATCCTTTTATGCAACCGTGCAGTTCCCGGTCAGACCTGATAAGGATGTAGACCTGGTCAATGACTTTGTCAAGTCCCAATTCGAGTCACCGAGGACACTTTGGTCGACCAAAGTGAGCGACCCGAATGTACATGTCCGGAGCACTTACTCGTGCCATGTAGATTACCAATGCCAGACTCAACGAACGCATTGCTGCTTTCGGTGCTGGCATATCCCGACTTCTCCCTGGAGAGTCTAGTGTCCTGCTACTTTTGAACGATAGCCTAGGTCTGTTTGTTTTCCATTCATATCCTCGTCAGCTCAACGCGAATATACGCAGAGTTTGTCATCGCCGACCTCGCACTTGCGAAGCATTCCATAGTCTCTCTCACCTTGAGTTCACGAAAGCTTCTTTCACGTATTTTAGAAGTTCATCCCCCGTCTGCCATCATCGTTGGCGCGGATTTCTTGCCTCACCTCCTCGAACTTATCTATGACGCAAAAGAACATGACCACAAGATCATCGTGGTTGGACCGACCGACAACGATGTCCGACCCAAAGCCGCACGTGAGGTTCAAATTCTGAACTGGGCACAAATCGAGGCCGACGGTGCACAGGTAGCTAATGTGGCAGCTCCTCCTCCAGTCCGTAAGTTGTCTTTTTTTGAAATAGTTCTGTAGTTCATGGACCTCTACTCTAGGTCCCAATGATCCGTTTACCCTTGCTTTCTTTGAAACGCCTTCCGGGGATTTACGAGGAGTGCGCTTCACTCACTCGAATTTTACGTCTGGTATCACGGCCACGAGAGCATTGTTTCCACCCTCCATAGCGCTGTCCACCCTCGACACTGTCGTCTCCGGACACTCTCTGAGCACGCCGTTCGGGCGAGCCATTGCATACACCGCACTGTATGAGTGCGCATGCTTCACGACGTGTGACTCGACCCGCATATATTACGATTCCAACATCGAGTCCAGTGGTTTGTCGCGTAACGTCGATGACATACTTTCTACGCTTAAGCTCCCCATACCGTCACCCACGGTATTGTTCGTTCATCCTGACCACTTGCAGGATCTATCGACTGCGGTGCTCTCCCGTGCGAAGAAGTCATTCGCTTACCCCGTCGTGTGGAGGCACAAATTGGCAGCACTGGCCGAAGGTTTTGTAAGCAAAGAGAGTTTATGGGACCGTGCGGTATTCGATGGTGCTCGTGAATATGTCATGGGACGCATGGTGGGCACACTGAAGGCTGTTGTCGTCTGTGGGGGTGACTATTTCCTCGTTGTCTTTGTGATATTGGTACTGATGCAAACTGGGATTTTCCAGGTTCGTTACCGAACGATGCATTGACGCCCGCGCGAATTGCACTCTCGGTCCCACTCATCAATGCTCATATCCACGCATTGACAAGCGGTCCCGTTTTTGCTACGCATGCCTTTGATCTCCAGTCTTTGCCTTCGGCAAAGGGTGAACCAGCCCACGTCGGTGCCCCAAGCGTGAATGTTGAGGTCAAACTTGTCAGCGTGGACGATGCAGCGATTGAGAGGGGCAGTGACCCCAAAGGGGAACTCGTCGTGCGTGGACCACCAGTTGGGACACGTTTACCTGGCGATGCAAATAATACGGAGATTGAGGGTCAAGGCTGGGTCCAGACGGGGGAGATTGCCCGGGTGATGACCAACGGAGCCTTCAGGATGGTTGGAAAGAAATCGTACTAAACTATTTGTGTTTGTGCTCCCCTCTCCTATGTATATTTGTTCGCTTGGGTAGTTGTGCCTCTTTACTTTGACTCCACACAGATTGTACCTCGTCGAGTGTGTACTTGTATCTACTGTCCTGTTTTGGGACATGCACCTCAACCATGTCTCCAGATCATCCACGACAAACAGTTTTGCGAGACGTTCTCTCCCAACTTCAGATCCAGATCACCGAGTTCCAGACATTGCTCCCGTTGCTGTGTCTGCCGCTTGCCAGAGTAGGCTTGTTACCTCCACAATTCAGGAGATTCAACTCGCTGCCCAGCGAAAACGTGACGGTTGACATCGCCAAGGTATTTCCACCAATACAACGCGCTTTGTTGGAGTCGATACTACCAACATGGGAAACGGTTCTGGAGGAAAAGGGCTGCTCTGCACTGACACTGCAATACTTTTGTCCAGGTGCATTCTCGAATGCTTCTTCTCCTGCTGGCGATGTGGCATTGTGCGCGTACTCGACGATACTTTCCCTTCCGCTACACCGACGATGTGTGGACTTATTACTGAGACTCGCAAAGGAATACCCCATCGATAGACTCTTCTATGCGGTGTGTACAATCCGCGATCCAGCGAGGAGGTCTGTTGGCTGGGGTGATTGCCTTCGGAATATCTTCGCGGTACCTACAAAGGTAGCCAACGCTTTCAAAGGGCAAGGCATTCCAACTGATCTCGGCCTGCCTGATTATTACAACAACCTAAGTGTACGAACTGAACTTCTCATCCATGCTCTATCCAAGCATGTTGCTGTAGGCCAGTGTCTTGTTACTAAGCGTTTAGCCTTTGAATTCTTACATGTTCCGAATCTGCAGAGGATTTATCCCTTGTGACTCAGCTCTTTTCAAAACTCGTGCACGTTGGCGTATTCCCGAGCTTAGCTCACTCATCCCCTTCGCAGTCCTCTTTCTTTCATTCTATATTGCCATCCCTCCGACGTAGACTCCAAGATGAGGAGAGCGAATCGTACCAGAAACTCTGGAATCGCACAATAACATCATTGCCCTCCGTGCTGACGCAGCAAGCCATCCTCACGTCCTTGTTTTCATCACTTACTTCCCTGGAATCAACGTTGGGCATATCTCCTCGTGACAGGGGCATCGTACGTCGGGAAGCAGCTCTTCTGTGCGACTTGGTTGGCAACATTGGCCCTCGCGATGACTCCTGGGACAGTTTGATCTCTGTGATCCTAGCTCGAAGTTGGAGTGAAAATCATTCTCGGGTTTTTGTATGCTGGCTAGCGAGCAGCACGCAATCTTCACAAGGTGGTCTCTGCAGCCTTCGGAGCCTTTCGTGGTGGATTTTGACCCCTTCCATGAATTAGCACAAGAAGCTTTTCTTTCTCGCCTCGTTGACGAGTGGAGTGCTTCAGAACACATCAAACATTCACTGCTTTCTCGACATCAATGTACGTCCTTACTTGTGGAACATGTGGTTCATCACACCGAGAACATGTTTTCAGATATCTCCACGTTGCTCCTTCTCGTTGTAACACATTTTCCATCATCTTCGAATGAAGTGACGTCGGTTGCATTCTCCCCTTCCTTGGTCTCTGCAGTTGGCGTTTATATCAGTCATCCGGACGCTAGTGTACGCCGATGTGGTATGTTGGTTGCCGAGGTGGTGGCCAGCAGGGTCGGCAAAGACCTAAACTTCAACGATTGGGAGGGAGATGATGATGGTAGGGCCTGGGCTAGACATCTTAGGCAACTTTGCTCCCAGAGAGATATCGACTTCGAGCCCTTGTATGGAGATGACGCTGTTCAGGGGAAGGATGGAGAGCCCAGCCATAATCTGACTGTAGAAGTAATATCGATGACAGCCGCTCGTCGAGGATCCGTCGCGGGAATTGGCATGCCAGCCCAACGCATAGCTGACTACGATTCAGATGATTCTTTGACTGGTTATGCTTCTCCGTCGTCTTCACGTTCTCCGTCACCTACACCGTCAGAACTACAGGAGATCGAGAAAGATCCTACGCTTCGCGTTGGTCAAAAGAAGATACCTCGTCCCGTGTACCTGGCTCAGCTGGGTGAGCTCGTCCGGAGTAGTGGGGTCGGATCTTCCGAAGGAGGTCAGGAGGTGGATAAGATTGAAATGGCCATAAATGTCGGCGAGGAGCTGATCCGTAGGAAACGTGATTATGGGACAGAGCTAAGTAAGTTCAGCTTGACTTGTCATAACACCAGTCTTCTTACCTCTTATGCAGTAGAAAACGCTGCCAGACTTGTCTGCGGTTTTATTTCCCTCAACAATAATTTTAATCTTGATGATTTTGACAACAAGAGACAGCGCATTGCGACAGCGTTAGTTGCTTGTTCTCCCCGAATCTCTGCTCAGTACGTCCCTTATTTGTTTCGCACAATTCATTCTCTGATGAACTGCAGGTGCATCATCGAGGAGTTTTTCAAAAACCAGTATTCATCTGATCAACGTTCGGTGATGTTGAACGCTCTGGCACTCGGGGCCAGAGAGTTAGCATCACTGCCCATCTATTCCCAAACTTTGCAATCGCTTGCAACCCAAAGGACTACTTTTCCAAGCAAAATGTTGCCCCCTGTACTGCATCAGAAATACTTGGCCACTGGCTCCGACAATGTTCTCCGGCCTATCCTTGAAGACATCACCAAGGCAGCTATTGACAGGAGCCAGGAAGTGGCGGCTGACAAGGTGCCTGAGGTCGTTCGGGAAAGACAGCTGCGGATTAAAAAATCCTCGAAGATCACTGAAGTAGTTTCAGCGGGCCACAAGAGCCCGGTTCCTTTGGCGCAACGTCCACCGGGCGCAATATCTTTCACGAGTGTCGCTGCTGAATGGTTCATTATGCCCTTCGTCAACCGGTTTTGGGTCTTCCTTCGGGACGAGCAAACACGGGAGGAGCGTAGTGCGCAGCGTGACGTCTTATATCAATATCGCGGCGCCGGGACAGGTCTTATCTTAAACCCTCTTATCCTGTCGGCGTTTCTGAGTACCATGGCGATTCTCGTACATGCATCCCAAAACGCGCCGCAATGGCTTGCCCTTATTGCACCAAACACTCTGGAGCTAGCGGTCACCGTAGGATCCAGGCAAATTACCAGACCCGTGAGTGAGGATTTGGATGACGAGGACGGTTCGCCAAAAGGCAACAAAAGCAAGGAGGCTTCGGTCCTTACGTCAGCTCTCAACCTGGCACTAGTCGTTCTGGATGGCTGCATTGAGCTAGACGGTGGCCATTCGCTCGGCCTGGAGTGCACGGCGCTGTTGATCGGCACGGGAGAGTGGGCTGGCCAGGTGTTTAAGATGCTTGAGGGAGGTGCTCGAGTAAAAGGGATAGGTGGGGTACATGAGGTCGAGCTACGAAAGGCTACCGCTGGTGTGCTCCTCCGGATCGACCAACTTACTGCAAAATGGGGCCGCTCGATGGTGGATGTGAGTTAGGGGACAAATCCGGCTGTAATCGCCTCGCTCCGGCTTGATCTTGAGCATCAGTTTATGGAAAGCTTTGTGCTCTCCGCTTACATTACGAAGTAGCAAAGTCCTGACACTACAAAAAGTAAAAGCGCCATTCGAAAGTGTCCCCGACACTAATGCGTCCGGGACCAGTGTCCGTGACGCTAGTATCAGGGACGTTGCTATCTAGTGTCTGCTGATGGACACTACCCATTATTGTTGAATCATTCGTGACACTGATCTTGTTGACGCTACCCTGTAGTGTCTGTAGCAGACACTACCTTCTAGCGTCCAAGTGTCCATGACACTAGGTCTCATTCCCTGTGACCGGCAACATGTTCTAGTAGACGCTTTGACAAAACGAGAACGTTCATGACAACGGATCGATGGACTGAGATATACTACGCATCAACCTCACCCGGCCCTTCCAAAAACACCTCCTTGGTGAAGCTTCTTGTCACCATTGCATGTCCATGATCAATAATCCCCCATCACCCACTTACTGGCACCAAGCCTACCATGGCTTTGAGGCTTTGAATGTCTGTCACAATTGCTGCTTTGTTCGAAACTATGAAAGTATTTTTGATTCTCATGTTGCCACTCTCCCCAGCAATGTCCCATGGTAATATCTGTGTGAGAACAAGTATCTTCTTGCTGAGTGGCCCAAAGAAAGTGTTGGCTGGTAATGAGAGCATGAAAATCTTCTCAAGGTCCCCATATCCAACTTGGTGAATTGAAAAGCCATTTTGCACTGCAAGCTCAAACTCATACTGAGATCTGTGAGATAGTTGGATCAATGAGAGGATCCATGTTCACATACCTTCACATAGCAGTTCCTCCTCTCTGGGATCACTGGTCTCCTAGCAACCACTTTTGTTCAAAACAAGTCACCCCTTCCTTGTATCCTGAACTTGCCTGCAAAGAAAGATGGAATGCTGATATGTTTCTTCACCTCACTTTCACACTGCTGTAAAATAAGTAAAGGTCCTAGACCTGTAGGGGGTAAGTAAAAGGGTGGGGGAGTGTTACTCACCCCTTAGGGGTTCTGTAGGTGGGGTAGCCTTTTGAGAGAGGGTTAGCTATGAGTGGCTTCAAAAGAGTATACCAATCTGGTTGAATCCAGATAA
>JBBPUO010000002.1:5924-17273 GCA_038094755.1 Caloboletus firmus | reverse complement strand
TCCAGATGACAAGTTGAACTGAGAATGAGCAGTCCAAGGCAAATGACAATGAGATGACACAATCTGGTCAAGGATGAGGACTGGATATGAAGGAATGAAGAATAAGTCAATCAAGGATGAGGACCAACAAGGACAATGACCAGACTGACAGTGGTAAGAGAGTTTAGATGGGTAATCAAGGCTGTAGTGATTGCACAGAGCTTAGAATATCATTCCCACAAGTGACGATGGGGGAAACAAAGGACATGATTTGTTATTTTGCACCTGTGGTACCCTCTCTACATATACTGTATTATTCTATTGCCTATGTAATCTGAGACAGTTCTCAGTAATCAATAGTCATATGTCAAGGGTGTACCCTCAACATCATAGGCTGAGCATAGCTTGTCATTGTGTTTGTATATGTTTGGTCCTAATGAGTAGCTTACATTGCTTGACACTCCCCCTCAAGCCTAGTGTAGGCTGAGAGTGGTTACATGTCATTGATACTTGACTTGTGGCAGAGCCTTAGTCAATATATCCACAGTCATTTTTCAGTAGGACAATAATCTAATTTGATTCATTCTGTTTGAATTTTATGCCTGAGATGTAAGTTTTGGAGATCAAAATATTTCAATTGTTTATGGAATTGTGCATGCATTCCTATCACAATGGTGGACTGGTTATCACCATATAATGTTGTTGGATTATTTGGCTTAAAACCAAGTTCTGTGTATAGATTTCTTAACCAGATAATCTCTTTGCTTGCTTTCGCCATAGCTGTATATTTGGCTTTGGCAGTAGATAGTGCAGGTTTGATTTCCTTTTTGGAGTTCCATGTGATAGCACCTCCATTTAGGAAGAATACATTACCATTATTGGAAGTTAGATTGTGATTATTGGTGAAACTTGCATCTGAATAACCATGGGATTCTCTTATTTCATGGTCTCAAGCATATACAAGACCTAATTCTTTTGTACCCTTTAGATATCTCAGAACTTGTTTGGCTGCAGCCCAATGAACAAGATCTGGATTTTTATTGAAAGAGCATAGCTTGTTCACAGCATATGCTATATTGGGTATCTATTATGGCATATAGCAACGATCCTGTGAGTGACATATAGTTACTACTTTGATTAGGTAATATGTAGAGATTCTCTTTTGATTTGAGTTTAGTATTTGGGTTGAGTGGAGTAGATACTGGATTAGAGTCCTGCATGCCATATCTCTCCAGTATTGCCTCAATATATTTTATTTATTGAATCGTGATGGTACCTTTTGCACAATCTCTTGTGATTTCTAGGCTGACTAATTTACTAGGCTCACCTAGATCAGTAATGTTGAATAACCCTTCTAATTCCATTTTTAGGTTATCCATTTTGTTTTTTATATTAGTAAATAACAGTAGGTCATCAACCCATACTGTTATGATTTTGATGCTAGTATTAGTATGTCTTATATAGATGCAAGGGTCTATACATAGTTGGTGGAAACCTATGCTTGACATCTTTTGATCAAGCTTGTCATTCCATTCTCAACTGGACTGTTTAAGTCCATAAAGGGTTTTTAGTAAATGACATAACTGGTCTGTTCCATTGGTGTAACCTTCTGGCTGATTCATATATATTTCCTCTTTGAGTGTACCATTTAGATATGCCCCTTTGATGTCTATTTGCTGGATTTCCCAGTCTTTGGCTACAGCTAATGCTAATATTGCTCAAATAGTTTTGAGTTGGACTACTGGTGAGAATGTTTCATTATAATCTCTTCCTGGGATTTGACTGAAGCCTCATGTGACCAGTCTCACTTTATACTTTTATAGATTTCCATCTTTATCATATTTTTGCATGAAAACCCATTTATTAGTAATTGGCTTCCATTCCTTTGGCACATTAGATAATTCCCATGTGCACATTTTTCATAGTATTTCTAGCTTAGTCTGTATGGCCTTTTCCCATTCTGGCCATTCAGGTGAATTCATGGCCTCATGTAAGTTTTTGGGATCTTTATATATATCCTTGTTGTATATATTGATGTGTACTCTGATATTTGATTTGGATGTGATGTCTGTATTGTCATCTGTATCATCATCTGAATATTCTACCAAATCAGGTAACTGATCATCATTGACTGTTTCTTTTCATTTCTTGAGTGTCTGATCACTTTTCTCATCTATTTGCTATTATTTACTTATATTGGCATCAGATTGAGATTTGTTACAATAAAAATTGTGTTGTTCAATGATATCTTCTTTTCACTCCCCCTTAAGCTAAATGTCTGATGTCAGCTTAGTCAGTGGGAAGCGATAGTTACACAAGACTTTAATGACTCGAGTATTAGTATCAAAATAGTGGACACTTTTTAGATCCATCCTCATAGCCCAAAAATATATATTTATTGGCATGAGGCTTGAGTTTTCCTAGATTTGGATGTTTATTGAGAATCCAAATGTTTGTACCAAATTCTTGTATTGATGAGACATCAGGTTTTTAGTCAAACCATTTTTGGTAAGGTGTGGCATCTGGTATCGCATGTGTGAATATGCAATTATGAACATAGGTAGCATGTCTGATAGCTTTGGGCCATAGCTCTGGAATAATGTTCTGGCCAAATAACATAGCTCATGCTAATTCTACTACCATACGATTCCAGTGTTTGGCTATACTGTTTTGTTCTGGTGTATATGGTGCAGTGGTTTGGAAATCAATGCCACAATCATGGCACCATGTGACAAGATTGTGATTGATATATTTGTGACCATTATCAGCATGTACCACTTTAGGTAGTTGGTTTTGTTGGTACTCAAGAAACAAAATATATTGTTTCAGTCAGTGTGATGCCTCATTTTTCATTTTAAGAAAATTGACAGCAACAAATTGAGTTGTGTTATCAATAAATAAAATGTAGTATTGATATCCTTTCTCTGAAGGAATGTGAGTTGGTCCCCAAACATCCATGTGAATGAGGTCACCTGCTTTGTAATCCCACTGGTTTACCATTTTAGGTATTGGCTGTTGAGTTGATTTTGCCTGAATGCACATGTTGCAATCAAAATCCTGTGGACTATTGCAGATATGTAGTCCATTGACTAGATTGTCACTATGTAGCTTTTGCAAGCTATGAATACTGATGTGTCTGAGACAGTAATGCCAATCAGACCAAGTATATTGAGTACAGACTTTGACAGAAATGCCTGCTGAATCGACAGATTCTGCTATTGCATTTAGATAGTATATATTTTGTCATAAATATCCAGTAGCAATCTTCTTATTATTTTTGTTGAGGAAATCCATAGTACCTCATGTACAGATGATCTTTCCTCTGGCTATATTGATACGTCTGAGGGACAGCAAATTCTCATGTGTCTCAGGAACATGGAGTGTGTTATTAATGAAACGACTCTTTCTTGTATTTGTACTTTATTTGCTTAGTCTTGTATTCATTCGTTAACAACACTCATTGCATTAGCCTTATACCCCTTTCTTGTTACCTGTTATCTTATCTTATCATTATTCATTACCTTATCACACTTGTTATCTTATCACAGTCACTATGAGAATATCCAAACAGTTACTTTAGTTTAGATTATTTATTGTATCTCAGATCTGAGATCCTAAGATCTACAGATATTAGATTCACATCTAGATTTGCCCCATACCTAGGGTTAATCCTAGATCTTAGATATCATTTCTCCTTTTAGTTTATTTAGTTGTTACCCTTACCCAAGATTCATTGGACTTGCATCTCTTTGCCTAGTACCCACTACCCAGGTACATAGGGTTATCTTCCTTATCCTTATTTAGTTACCTGTTGCCCTATTTCCTTATTTAGTCTTGGTCTGTGCACACTCTTTCATAGTATATAAGTAGGTACATACTGTGTATGTTCCCTATGCTTGGAATTCTCTAGAATCCATACTCTTTCCCTCTTTTGAGTTCTTCTCTTAAGATATTCGAGTTTCTTTCAATTGAGCTGAATACAAATGTTATGACCTTCCATGTGGCAGCAGAGTATAATGGTACCTTTACCATATATGGCTACCTCTTGATTGCCTAGCCCATGAATGACACATGTAGATAATTTTTGATAATTTAGAAATGCTTCTCATTGTGCACATATATGTGCACTTGTGCCTGAGTCTGTGATCCACAAGTAAGCTGAAAAATTAGCCTCTTTGGCCTCAACATTCATGTTATTGCTAACTATAGATACATGAGCATGGGAGCTTTTCTCGAGGTTATTTGTATTGCTATTCTCATCACTGTCCATGACGACATTTGCATGCACTTTCCTCTTCTTTTTGGGATTGTCCCTTTTGTGCATCCTAGTCTTTCCTTTACCCTTATTAGCTGGGTTCTTCCAACATTCAGCATCTGTGTGACTGAATTTATCACATATGCTGCATTTGGACTGAGATGATATATCACCACTCATATAAGTGGGATCTGAAGATCTGGCATCCTTGCGATGTCAGTTTTCTTCAAGTAACATAGAAAGGAGCTCATTGGTCATTACACTACATAGACATTTCTTAGCATGATCTCCTGCTTGCCCTCCAAAGAAAGTGATAACAAAGTGTTTCCAGCTATGAGGTAAGGTCCCCAAAAGAATATATTTGAAACTATCCTTGGCAACTATGTGACTAACCATAGCAAGCTGCTCCCAATATAGACAAAGGTTATTGAAATGATCAAGGAGATTGGTTTCCTCTGTGACATGAGTGCCATAGGGGAGTTTCCAGTTGGTGAATTTAGTCTGATATCCTTTGGGCTCATGAACATTGGCAAGGGTAAAATGACACTGTCTTAGTCTTGTATTTATTCTAGTAGTTTCATATGTGTTCCATAGACATTTGTTATCTTATCTGATTAGATAGTAGATCTTATCTAATCTGGATATCTCCATATCTTAGGTTATTTATTACTTCTTGTAGATCACATCATAGATCCGAGATCTACAGATATTTAGATCCATCCAATATTCATTTCTCTATTTAGTTTATTCTTACCCTTACCCAAGATCCTATCAAACTCTATTCTGTTGCCCAGTACCCATTCCCAGTACCCTGGGTTATATTCTGTATACTTATTAGTTAGTTCCCTCTACCCAGATCCCTTTTAGTTCATGGTCTGTGTATACTCTTTAGTAGTATATAAGTAGAGATATATCATGTATGTTCCTTACACTTGGAATTCTCAAATCCACACCTTTTCCCTCTCTTGAGTTTAGTCTTGAGATATTCAGGTTCCCTTTCAAAGGGCAGTCCACATCTGATGTGATATCTTGTAGCCAATTATATTGACTATCTGATCATTTTTTATAGCATGTGTGATAAGACCTTTAGCTCACTGATCTTTATTTTTCCATGTGGTGGCAGCCATGGGGTCAGGTGGCTGTGCCTCAGTCCCAATGGTAATGTCATAAGCATCCTTTTCCTCTAAGGCTGCCTCAACTCATGTCTGCCATGCCAACCAATTTCCATCTCTCAGCTTCTCAATTTTCAGAGCAGAGAAGGATAGATTGGAACTACCATTATTATTGGTAGTGATTGTGGATGATGCAATACCCAAAGTCATGAGAGAAATCAAAGTACCAGGATTAGGGGGTGATGATGGAATTGGTGGTAGAGTAGTCAAAGGTTATGGTGGTGATAACATACTATAGATAATGCAAATGATGTAATAAGAATCAAAGAGATAAAGCTAGAGCTCAGGGCTCATAACCTGTAGTGATTGCACAGAGCTTAGAATATCATTCCCACAAGTGATGATGGGGAAAACAAAGGATGCGATTTGTTATTTTGCACCTGTGATACTCTCTCTACATATACTGTATTATTCTATTGTCTATGTAATCTGAGACAATTTTCAGTAATCAATAGTCATATGTCAAGGGTATACCCTTGACATTATAGGCCAAGTGTAGCTTGTCATAGTGTTTATATATGTTTGGTCCTAATGAGTAGCTTACATTGCTTGACAAAGGCCAAGTGTGCAAGATGAGATTTCAGATCTTATACAAACTTTTTATAGTCTGGGCATTCCCAAGACTCTATGTATCTAGGATGTAATGTAACTATATTGCTATGGAACCACAACACAAGTAATGTGAATGAAAAAGAAGGGAAAGGATCTATTTGAGCTCAAGAAGTGTTGATATAATAGAAGAAATGAAGACAGCATTATAGGAGTCTATAACTTATTACATTTATATCCCCATTTTCAGATACCTGCCAACATCCACAAATACCCTCCATCATATCCCACAAATGTATTACCCAATCTGAAATGATCATTTCTTGTTACTTAGGTATTATTTATACACTTTCACTTATTTCCTACACTTTTGTTACACTTTATATTTTTTCTCGATTTTCTTTCATTATCTTATCTTATCAGTCATTCATTACATAATCACATTCATTATCAAAGTCATTCATTACCAGATTAGATAACAACTGGTTAGATCCGAGATCTACCAATATTACCATAGATTAGGTTATTTATTACCCAGATCTGTGATATGATCAGATCCATAGATACTTATCTAGATTGACTTGTTCAGGGTTAATCTCAGATCTTAGATGATATTTCTCCTTTTAGTTTATTCATTATCATCACAAGATCCATCAGGCTTGTGTTTCCTTTACCTAGTGCCCTTAAACCAGGTATTAGGGTTATTTCTTCCATATATCCCCATTTAGTTACCCTTTGACCAGTTTCCTTATTTAGTGCATGGTCCGTGCGCATTTCCTTGTAGTGTATAAGTAGGGACATATCCTGTATGTTACCTACATTTGGAATTCTTTTAAATACCCTCTTTATTTCTGTGTAATTTCATTTGTGCATTCTATTTGAGCTCTTTTCACAATCCAAGGTGAGCAAAACCCATTTTTGTAGTTATCTGGCCTGGATTACAGTGTCCAGATTGCCTGTCTATAGTCCAGATTGATCTGGACCATGTTTTTTTCCTTTGTCTCTATGTTTTTAATATGCTATCTTCATTTCTTCTATCATATAAATACTTCTTGAGCTCAAATAGATCCTTCTCCTTCTCTTTTGTCCACATTACTTACATTGTGATTCCATAGTAACATAGTTATGTTACATCCTAGATACACAGAGTCTTGGGAATGCCCAGACTATAAAAAGTTTGTATGAGATCTGAAATCTCATCTTGTGCACTTGGCCTTGATTATCTATCTAAACTCTCTTGCCATGGTCAGTCTTGTTGTTATTATTGTTGATTCTTGTCCTTGATCAACATATCTTGTTATCTCATTATTGGTCCTTATCCTTGATTGACTCGTTTTTCATTTCTTTGTATCTGGTCCTTGTCCTTGACCAGATTGTGTTTAAAACAATCTTTGTTAGACACCTTAGATATTTGCCATTACATTTATCACTTGCTCTATACTTCTGCTATACCTTATGCAAGCCTTGTTGCTTTGCCTCACAGCTTAGTCCCTATATCACATTACTGAGTACACATGATCTTCCTTATCTTATCGTATTCTCTTATTATAACATGGCTGCTGCTGCATGCCCTTTAGTCATTGAGATTATGTTATATATTAGTCACCTTCAGATCTCATAGATATGCCTTGTATCCATATATATATTATCTACTACCTTATATCTGCACATCTCTATATCTCATGTAGATCTATATCATATTTAAATTCATTATTTAGATATGCCCTTCACCCAGATCTATAGATCAGATCTTTGATCTATTTGATATTCATTTCTCTGTTTAGTTTATTGGTTATTCATTACCCTTTACCTTAGAGATACATAATAGACTCTATTCCGTTGCCCAGTATCCATACCTGGTACCCTGGGTTATATTCTGTATACTTATTTAGTTAGTTTCCTTAGCCTGGATCCCTTTATAGTTCATGGTCCATGTACTTATTCCTTTAGTATATAAGTAGAGACATCTTGTATAGTACCTTACACTTGAAATTGCCTTTCTCTCTCTTAAATATTAGCTTTAAGTCAACTCTTGAGATATTAGGTTTAGTTAGTCCTTTCAGTGTTGCCTCATTGTCATTTGCCTTGGACTGCTCATTCTTAGTCCAACTGATCATCTGGATTCAACTGGATTGATATACTCTCCTGAAGCCACTTGTAGCTAACCTCTCTCAAAAGGCTACCCTACCTACAGAACCCCTAAGGGGTGAGCAACACTCCCCTACCCTTTGACTTACCCTCTACAGATCTAGGAATATTATATATTTTACAACTGGGGCCCACTGTGAGGGGTTCTACAGGGTTGTCAAGAAGGACACTCTGAGCTATATCTCAGCATTAAGAAATTGAAGAACTTCTCTCTTGTTTTCATGAGCTTCATGTTTCTAATGACTCTGGACTTCTCATCCAAGTGACACTGGATTGAGCCTGTCACAACACTATTGGATCCATGAATCCCCTGCACATAATGGATCTGGCTTCTTTCCTAGAGTCTCCCTTCATTCCAGATGGCTTCATATACTCCATACCTTCACAGAATCTTCCCTCACATATAGATTAATTCCCTTCACTCTCATCTTTAATGCCACTTGATTTGAGATCTGAAGGATCAGCTACCCATTCTTCCCCTCAGTCATAGTCTCTCTCTCCATTGTCCCCAGTGCTATCCAAGCACACTTTATCACTGTTGTTGAACTTCCTCTTTGATACCACTAGCTATCTGGTTCCTTCCACACAGCTTGTTTCTGGCCTGGTTCCTTCCACTTTGTTGTTGTTGTTGATCTTGTCATCTTTATCATTATTCCTATCCTCACCAGTTTGGCCAATCCATATTAGTCTGTCACCACCAATGGCCCACCAACAACCCATCCTTATGTCTCTTCATGGCACTCCAAATGTCCCCAAATTTGATAGCAAGGTATTATCCTAACTTTCTTGCTACCTTGAAGATATTGACCTTCTCAGAGATCAAGCCAGACTTAACAATGCTAGAAAAATTAAAGCTACTTTCCATTATGCTGACCTTGATAAAGCAGAAGTTTGGGAAATGCTCCCTGAAGCTTCTGCTCAAGCACCAGATTGGGACACCTTTGTCATGGCAGTCAAGAAATTATATCTGGGGTATGAAGATACTAACTGCTACTATTGAGTGGATATATGATACCTCATTGAGGATTATCAAAAGAAGCAGATATGGAATCAGGACAACCTGGGAGAGTATACCAGGAAGTTCACAAAAGTATCTGCCACTCTTATTGCTAACAAAAAGCTATCTGAGATAGAGCACAACATGATTTTCTTAGCAGGTTTCCTGATAACCATCCAGGACCAGATTTGTCATTGCCTTGCTATCATCAAACCAGACCTCCATCTAGATAATCCTTATCTAATGGATGACATCATCACTGCTGCCAAGTTTTTGTTAACAGGATCTGCCCTCCACTCAATATACATCACTTCTGACATTCTGCCTTGTTCCCAACAACAATCATATCAGTCTCACTGTGTGCCCTTTGCTCCCATTACGACTAATCCATCATTCCCTTTATAGTATATGCTGTGGGTGAAGGTGTACTCATATTATGTTATCAGCAGTGTAAATAGGACCAAAAATGATGTGTAATATAAACTATAAAAGGGGAATGTTATTAAGCAAGAAAAAGATAAAAAGTGATTCCAAGCATTCCAGGTATTCTAGGTATTCCAAGCTTTCTGAGCTCAGAAGAGCACAGGAAAATTCCAGAAGCAGTTCTGGAGGTGGTCCCAAGATGATAGTTTTAGAACCCTTGGAAGGCATGGGAAAAAATCTCAGAACACCTTCAGAGTGAAGGGTTTCAAGATATGAGTTTGGAACAGCTGTTCCAAACTGGAACTGTTGGAACCAGAATGGTTTGGAACATTTGGGACTTGATTACTGAGGAATACTGTCACTCTCTCCTGGCCTTCCTCTTTGCTGTGCATGGGATTGGGTTCATCAAAAGATATGTCAATTTCAGTGTTGTCACCATCATAATTTCCATATACCTAATGCTCTTTTCTTATACCAGTGATATCCACACCAGGATCCACAGCCTGTCTTTTCCACTGGATATGACATGGTTGGGAGTGTGCAATATGCTGCTGCACACTACTGGGGATAGGGAATGATTATCTGCAGTGGCCATATATGTAATGCTGATAGTTGGGAATGTAGTGAGGTATAATGGAGGCAAGAAAAATAGTAGGGGGCTCTAGATGGCACATGAATCTCAGCAGTGACTGGGCCAACTGTTTGGCTCCATTCCAGGGCTCCATTCCTTGGCTACATGCTAACCCTTTGCCTTTTACCCAATCACATTAACCACATTGCACATTGAGTTTGTTGATTACTGTGACATGGTGGTCTCTTTAGGTTTGCCACAACAGAATTTAATCCATGAATGTCACATTCAAGTTATTGAGCACCTTTTTCTTCCCTGCCCTTTTTACTCAAAATACAACTAATGATGCCCAAAGTACTTAATAGTATTTCCCATTCTCTGGCTGCAGGGACCACTCACTCCATGGGCAGCCATGTTCATCATCCCAGCAAGAAAGTCCAAGTAATATTTGGTATGTATTTAATCTCTTTTCATTAAATTTTCTCAAAACTCCATGCCATTGTAGAGGACTGTTACACTTGGCCCAGATAGAGACAAGCATAGACTCAAGGAGGACAAAATCAAAGGTTTGAGATGATACTTGATGAAGTACCCATATGTAGGGTCAAGAGTTTGAGAAAGGACTGTTACAAATACTATTTTTCTTTCTTTTATTTTCCTTTTCTTACTTGTCATGTGATTAACCCCTAACTTAACAGATCACAAGGTAAGATCATGTGACATTCTGACTTAGAGTAATGTGGCTGCTATGTGCCCTTCTCTATGGAATGGCTCTGCTGGGATCTGCTGTGCAATCTCCAGACATATATATTTAATCTCCATTGACCCTGAGACCCTGGTGGTTCTTTTTTCCATGTTCATCTCTGCATGCTTCTCTTCCATTTTAGAAGTCATGCTGCATGCACATTTATTTAATTACTGTCTTTACTTTAACCATACTTGTAATTATGCTCACACAGCCTGTTGGTCTGTGCATGCTTTGTTGTAGTATAAATATTGGTGAATACATACTGCAAGAACTCAGTCAAGTTCTTGTTGGAATTCCCCTACATTAATACTTGATTCTAAGTCAGTATCTGGTGGTAATGACCTAGTCTTTGTTAGATTAGAGTTGCCAACATTAGAACTTGACTATTATCTTACTACCTTGTTACCACTCCTATCATCCTTTCACACTTCACATCTCCTATGCCAGTTCCCCTCAGGATAGAACTGAGCTGGTAGAATACCAGGCAAATATTCATCTATATTGTCG
>JBBPUO010000001.1:222242-246996 GCA_038094755.1 Caloboletus firmus | reverse complement strand
GATCTTCCAGTCTGTCAGTGTATCCCGTAAACAAGATTTATTCTCCTGCTTAGGTTGATCTCGCTCAGCGCCACATACAACATCTGTGCAAGAAAATGGCCTTCGTGTGTGAGCAGGAGATGAAGGAAGTTGTGGGATTATGTAAAGGGCCAGAGCAGAGACGATGAGAGTCAGTGCACCCTCAACGAAAAACAACCAGCCAGAAAAAAAGTGAGAACAAGAATAAAATAGGGATGGATAACCTCCATGGGGGGACACTTGATGCACCGTCCATTCCAGAAAGGATGCCAGATGTAACGAGTGACCCAAAGGCATTGCTGACTGGCAGAACTTCTGCAAGTGAGGTGAGAATCGCCATCTTCAGACCAAGTTCCTCGTATGTGTACCTTTTATTCCGGATAAGGATGGATACTGACATGACAGTTCACAAAAAGGTACCATTGGGCAAGAAGGAGAGAGCCAGGGAAGATGGCCACCACAAATCCGATTAAGAAACATAAGACAGAAATGATGTTCTTACTATTTGGTGTTTGGTAACCAATATGCAGGATGCCAATATAGAGGGTTGAATTGAGTCCCGGACATATGAAAATCCTAGACCTTCAGTTGTGCGGCCCCAGCCAAATATGTAGTGTCCACGACTATTTGCAATGGATTGGTGCATGGCTTCCATCGCGTGTCCGACATCCTAGTGAATGTGGTTGAGTTCTCAGTCAGTGTAGCAACGCGCAAGGGCACTTTTGTTGTAAATTCCACTCACTTAGCGCATGATGTTAACCAACATGAGAAAGGTGCAGCGGAGATCGATCCAGCCTTTTCGATCTCCCTGCGGCGACTTCTTCGTCAAGGTCTCCTGGTTGTGTAAATTATTCGCCCGGCTCGTCGGAGTCTGCCAGTGCTTGGGGAAAGGAACATCGGCCAGTGGACGATAAAATTATAACGCACTGGGTCGCGGGATTCCACTGAACCGAACGCCCTTGCTGAATCCACGATTCCACACGCTCCTTCACCATCACTTCGTCCATCTTCACAGGAATGTCGGCTGCAGCGATTTTACTATCTCCTTCGACCACGCCTTCTACATACCACAGGGTCGTCTCCTCCACCCTCCAGGTCCCCTCCGATCCCCAGTTCTCCATCCCCGTTGGTCTCTTGGCGTGTCAACGTGAGGCAACGAATAAGATAAGTTTATCACAACTGAAACTAATCACAAAGGCGACCCCCTCCTCCGCGAGCTGTTGACCACCGTTGTGAGCTGTCGGGTTTCACAAACGCAACCAACGCCAGGCGGAAGAAAAGGAAAGAAGGACACGGTATCTACAACAATAAGAACTCCCATCCTCGAAGTTATCTTGCATGATACTATCGTTTTTCCAGAGGGCGGCGGCCAGCCCTCCGACACTGGATTGATTCAAACCTCTGATGCAAGGGTTTGGAAGGTTCTACAAGCAAGGCGTCACGGGGGACATTCTGTTCACTATGTACAGGTAGAAGATGTTGAGGTGGATATTCTCCGGTTTACAATAGGAACTCAAGTCTCAGTCAAGCTCGGTGACATCGACTGGGACCGCAGGTATGATCATGTAAGTGTCTACCATTCAGTCGATTTTGTTACCGTGACCAGCTCTCCGATGCAGATGACCATGCACACCTCTCAACACCTTTTATCCGCTGTACTCGAGAATCGCCTGAACATCCAGACGTTCTCTTGGTCTTTGACGGATCCACCTGCTCCATGCTACGTTGAGCTAGCAAGGAGTATGACCAGCGATGAAATACACAGTATTCAAACTACAGCAAACCAATATGTCTTCGAAGGCCGAAATGTTCATGTCGAAGTTCAGGAGATGGAAAAACCGAATAAAATGGAGAAGCTAGAGGACCATACGCGTGGTTTCGATAAGACAATCCCTGCCGATTATACTGGCGGGATTATGAGGGTCGTGGTTATTGACCGTATCGATCGGAATCCGTATGTCTTTAAGCACACTGCTCGAGATGATGGCGCTAATGAATACACTGCGCAGCTGTTGCGGTACTCATTTGCCGAGTTTGCGCAATCTTCAGCTCTTTCTAGTTCCTCAAACAGAAACCCTCGCTCGCTCCAACACCACTTCTGCTAGACTGTATTTCTTTTCCGGGCCACGGCTCATCGAATATTTGACCAATACGCACAAGCAGCTCACAGCGGCTGCGGCGAGCCTCAGCTGTGGGGCTCCTCAAGTGCCAGCGCGTGTGGAGCAGATGATAGATGAACGTAAGAGAGCAGAGAAGCGGGTTGACGACCTAGAAACTGAACTAGCAAAGCATATTGCAAGAAGCGTCGCAGAGGAAATGGGACAAACATCGGGCTTGGTGTTCGCAAAACATGTGCACCGAGTGGATGATTCCATCAATCCACTTGGCTTCTTATCCGCCATAGCAACTGCGTTTTCAGGGTTTGCTCGTACTGACAGCCAATACCTCCTCGTCCTATCCTCGACGGCGTCCTCTCAAAGTGTAACGGGAACCAGTGTTTTGTTGATACTTGGTTCAACTGAGAAACATGTGAGGGAAGTAGGAGGGCTACTAAAGGAGAAGCTCAACGTCAAAGGGGGAGGGAAAGGCACTAGATGGAGTGGAAAGTTGACCGGCGTTTGGAAAGCAGGACGCGAGGATGCGATTATCTCGGATATCCTTCAAGTCGTCCGAGAAACCGACACGCCAAAATTTTAGAGGATTTTAGTGTATCCTCAACCATATGCTCTATGCAATACTCGAACCCCCCAAACGTGCCCAATTGAACGAATGAATGAGTTTATTTTATCATCGACTTGTCATGTATTAATGGAAGATAGCAGCACCGGATGAAGTCGCTGACAGTGGCACGCTATATCAAAACGTTAGTTTGTCCGAGTCGTACAAACGTGTCAAGATGTTGTTGGGTCCCGAAACAAGCACCGAGCTTGGAAGATGAATCCATGGAGAAGGATGTCTGATAGGAACTAGCCCATCTGTAATGTCACTAGCTATAGTGTAAACAACTCGCACTGCAGGCCTAGGGGCTCCATGTTCCAGCGGATCTCTGTTTGAAGGGACTCTACTTGACGATGTGTACACTCGTGGGAGCCTAAATCAAGGGGGGAAGACTCGTGTACATGAAACAGGGCCGTCTCTTGGTCTACAAATCTGGCCAGTGAACAGGACCCATACGACTTAACATTCCCTGCTTGTTCGTGTAAAAATATTATGAGATCCCCTCCTGACTCGTATAACGGTCTGACGGGGCCGGCCATGCCGGACAGCTGGATACTGAGAAGAGCGTTCTTCTCTCGTTCCCATGTCTCCAAATCGCGCAGACTCAGAATCACTGCCAATCGAGGAAAAGGATTCGAATTTGAAGGGAGATGTGTCCACTCCCGACGATCCAGACAACGAGTTCGGTGGTAGAGAGGCACGTAAAACACTGGAGCGCAAGCTCTTGTGGAAACTCGACCTCCGAATGTCCATCCTGGTCGTGATTTACATTCTCAACTACGTAAACTCAAACATTAGCTTTCCGTTCGAGCTTCAGACTGACACCATCAGGGCAGATTGACAGAAACAATGCTGGGTATGCGTACCACATCACTAAGGCTAGGGAGGTCCCCGTTAATGTGAATTAGTGCCGCCCGGGCACGAGGGCTCACGACCAACCTTCATCTTGTCGGTCAGCAGTTTGCGACTCTGTTGTCGATCCTATACGTGGGCTATATCATCATGCAGATCCCTTCGTAAGTCATGTTGATCCTCGCTCAATGTGCATGCCACTGACAATGTTCCAGCAACATGTTCTTGAACTATATTGGAAAACCGTCCCTCTACTTACCTGGCTGTATGATCGTCTGGGGCGTCATTTCCGCTTTGACGGGTATCACCACGAAGTGGGTCGTCCGTACAGTACAGCATCCGGGCAACTTCTCAATCTGAACTCTGCACACTACAGTTTCGTTGGTGCATTGCTTACGCGATTTTTCCTCGGTTTCGTAGAAGCGGCATTTTTTCCAGGCGCCCTCTTTCTAATCTCAAAGTGGTTGGTTGTGTGCTACTGTAATCCTGGTCAACTCACTGGAACATCGATAGGTACAAGCGGGATGAAATAGGTCTGCGTACTGCGATATTGTACTGTGGGAACATCATAAGCAACGCGTTTGGGGCCTTGCTTGCTTCCGGGATTTTAGGCGGTATGAATGGTGTCCTCGGGCACGCAGCTTGGAGGTGAATTCTGTCCCAGGAGTGATACGTTTTGCAGGACATATCAGTCTCACTCAGGACATGTTAGGTGGTTATTCTACATTGAAGGGGCCTTGACATGTTTCGTTGCAGTTTGCGCCATATTTATCCTCCCAGATTTTCCAGCTAGCACACGTTGGCTCACGGAAGAGGAGCGTCGACTTGCTTTGAGGCGTATGAAAGAAGACGTCGGCGTTGGCGACCAGGATGAAACCGAAACAGGGGGAAGGCTACGTGGATTATACCTCGCTGTGACGGATTGGAAAGTATGGTTGTTCGCTCTCGCGATGGCCTCGCAAGTCGTTGCACTATCTTTCAACGCCTACTTCCCAACGCTGACCGCCACACTTGGTTACAATCCTACCGTGACCCTCCTTTTGGTTGCACCCCCGTTCATTTTCACGGTGATCGCCGCATTCTGGTTGTCCAGGTAAGATAATTGATTTGGAGTGAACTAAGCCATCTGAAAATCATCCCTGCGATTAGACACTCGGACATGAAGCAAGAGCGGTTCTATCACATGATTAGCTCGTATACCGCGGGCATCGTTGGCTTCATTATCGCCATCAGTACTATGAATACTGCGGCGCGCTACGTGTCTCTGTAAGGGACGTCTGTTCATTTCAGGGACATCGCGCTGAGATGTGTTGGGACAGTTTCCTCATGGCGCAATCGTATGCTGGATTTGTGGTGATGTATGCGTGGATGAGCAATTCATTCCCGCGTCCACCATCGAAACGTGCGGTGTGCCTGTCACTTATCAACGGGTTCTCGCAGTTGGGCAACATTGCAGGGTCGTGAGTCCATCGCCGAGCTGCAAGGGGGCACTAAGTGAGGACGTTGCACGACAGATACATCTGGCCGTCGAGCTGGGGACCGACGTACCGGTATTCATACGGAATATGTATCGCGTGTTCGGGTAGCGCGATTGTGATGACCTGGGTGTTCAAGGAGCACCTTCGTGCGTTGAATAGAAAGCTGGATGGAGAGAAGGACAAGAATGAAAAGGGGTTTAGATATATTCTGTAGTAGCGACGGCATTGCAAGTCAGAAGTAGTGCTAGTGAGCACGTGCGCAGATGGGTGGGATAATAATCCGACGGTCGTCTCTTCTCCGTTAACGTCCTCGTCGCGATGAACTCGCTCGCCTTGCTTTCTCGTCAACTCGACGTCCTCGTCTCCCCCCGCACACCGCCTTCCACGCCGGTCGACTCCCAATCTCATTTTCTCCTCCACCGTCCCTCTACCAAACGTCGCGGTTCTGACGCCGGCGGTTCTCTCAAGCGGACCACTCTTTGGTCCGACAAACCACTCCCAGATTCTCCCCACCCCGCTGGCCCTGCTCGACCAAGGCGCTCCTACTCCTCACCCTCTGGTTTCTTGCCATTTGGGTTCCCCAAACCATCTGTCTCTGATTCAGCCGTCAGATCACCGCCAAGCCTCAGATTCAGGAGCACTCTCAGACGTCACTTCTTCGTTCGCGTTTTCGTTATTGTCTGGAACACAATATGCGCTACATGGGCCTCTTGGTTACCTGGAGAAATCGACGGCAGCCGAAACCGGCTCGCAGCCATCCAGCTCGATGATCAGAACCTACGAGACGCGAGCAACGACGATGCCCGTACTGTTCCACCAGCAACGCAACAGTCATCACCTCCTTCCTTAACCTGCCCATTACCTCCAGATGTTTCGTCTTATCTCGTATACGGAGTACATCCCAAGTCAGAGATGGGTCCACTCTCTCCTCTCCCCTCACCTGTTCTTGATCCTACATCTCCATCGATATCGGGACACGATTTCCACCTGCCCCCACCAGCCGAAGCCGCCCGAGAAGCCACCCTTCCTTTGCCAGCTCATAAGACCCCTTTCCATCTCCCAAAGACGCTGGTACTCGACCTGGACGAGACCCTCATACACTCAACGTCAAAGCCCATATCCCTGTCCTCCGGCGGATTTGGTCTCCTCGGCTTTGGGAGGCGCAACAAGGGTCATACAGTCGAGGTAGTTCTCGGTGGTCGGAGTACGTTGTATCATGTATACAAGCGTCCCTTTGTGGATTACTTTCTTCGCAAGGTAGATCCTGTTGTTACAGGAACATTTATCCGCGATGTTGATCTACCGTAGGTTTCTGGGTGGTACACTCTGGTGGTCTTCACTGCCTCAATGCAGGAGTATGCGGATCCCGTCATCGACTGGTTAGATGCTGGACGCGGGATTCTTGCCCGTCGCTTCTTTCGGGAGGTACGTTGTCCAACCTCACCACCGACTGCTTTTCCAACGTCTCGTAGTCCTGCACGATGCTCCCAAATGGATCATATACCAAAGATCTGTCTATCATCGAGCAAGATCTCTCACGTGTTTGCCTCGTTGACAACTCACCAATCAGTTATCGCGTCAATGAAGGTCAGTCTAGTTAAACATCGATTCCATGCTGTCGTTTAATACAATCCTGATAGCGAATGGTATACCCATAGAGGGATGGACCCACGATCCACACGACGAAGCTCTCCTTGATTTGCTACCAATCCTCGACTCCTTACGCTTCACCTCTGACGTGCGCAGAGTTCTGGGGCTTCGTGGCTTTTCGTCATGATTGCTACATGTTTCGAATTTCTCACCACCCTCTGATCATCAAAGATCGCATAGCACCTTCATCACTTGCATCTTCCCATACACATTCCCTTCTTGCATGCACTTGCATTCCCCATTGCACTCATAGTCTAGTGATCATCACTGCATAATTTAATACTGATTATCCTGTACACTACCCACTTCAGAGCACGTCCCAAAGTCAGCAATGAGCGCAAAATGTGCGACGTTATTAAATGAAGGTGACGGGATATAGGTAGTAGATGACGAAGCATGCTATCCGGACACACGGGGAGGCAAACTGAGAGTATGATACAACGTCACCGCGGGCATTACATCGCCAAAGCAGCCTGCAACTCTTTCAACTGCGTTTCCTCGTCGTCCTCCACTGCAATTTGTTTGGCTGTCGGCACAATGAAAAAGGTGAATGATCTGCTGATGAATGGTGAGACTCGTCGATACTTACGCGCTTCTCGTGCACCCGAAGGAATGTGTACGGGCACATGTTCCGCGCCGGCTAAACGCTCATCTAATTGCTCTTGCTCAAGCTCAGCTAGTTCTTCCCTTAGTAATTCCTACGGGGTGTCGTGAATGCCTGTAGTACTCGTCAAGGGTGGTAAATTACCTCGTCGGCTTGCTCGGTTGGTGCAGATATTGCTTCCGCAATCTCGTTGGCTATTTCTCGTTGTTCGCCAATCCTAGCCATTGCAGCATCCACGTCAGGCAATTTCCTGAGGGGCATCATCAGTTCGAAGTGACAAGAGACAGATGAACCAGACCGACATGTGTCCATGGATCTGCTCCAACACATCGGAAGCCTTCTTCATAGCTTGCATTGTCTCGAGATTGAGATTGGCCGATTCTAACGTGTTGATCTGTTGTTCGAGCTGCAAACGCTGTCCATTCAATCGTTCCATCTCTGCCTCGCTTTGTTTCTTTCTGCGCAGTGCCTGGGTTGCAACTGGTCGTCGACGCGCGAAGACTTCTTAGTGGGCGTAAATGTCTATTGCGGATGACGTACCCGCTTTATTTGATACAGCGTTCGTCTTTGCTTTCTTCAATTCTTCGTCTATTTTCTTCTGGAGGTGGTCTTCCTTCTTCTCTATCATCTGTAGCTGTTGCCTCAGTGAGACGATAGCATCACGGGCGGCCTGTTTGGAGTCCCGCCTCCCCCCAAAGAAAGACATAAAACTGGCCATCATGGTCCTCACTGTGGATATGAAGGGAGTCGGTCAAAGACAAGGGAGGAGTTGAGTAGTGATGGTTTCGCTGCGGGACTACAGGAGCGACTTGAAAAGGAAACACCCCTCGAACCACAAACTCAAACCGACATATAATACGCCCTTCAATGCAAGCACAATGAATGTACAAGCGCAAGCGACTTGAAATTATGGTATAAATTTTGCACGTCTAGGTATGCAAAGGCAGAAGCCTTTGGCCATTAGATACTGAACGTATGTAGAATAGTCTACCAAAACATGTGATCACTCTTCCTTGCCGTCGTCGGTTCCCCTATGGAGAGTTAGCTTGGACCAGTGCCATTCACGATGCACTTACTCAATCTCCTCATCGCTTCGATCGTCAGACGCCCCTTGACCAGTCACAACCCGATATGCAACGCGGCATATCATTCCGAACCAAACGATTTGAATCACCTTTGCGTGACAGTGAGTACGCAACAAGCAGAGGAGTACACTCAACTCACCTGTAGTGCAACCAGCAAAGCACAGAAGGTTTTGTGTATCAAAGGAGAGAAATAGTTGCCTCTTTCTGGTGCCCACATTTCAGTGACAAGCTGTATGGAGTCCACCATAGTACATTTGATGACAATGATGAAAATGACGTGTCGAGTGATGAACCAAGAGATCATAAAAACACAAAAGGTCACATCGCAAAGGGTATATAGAGCAATATATCGCAGCATCTTGGCAAGCTGACGTCCACTGAGTGAGAATCATTCATCTACTTGACGTTCAAGGGCCACTTACAGGTAAGAAAATATCACAACAGTCCATCAACATCATGACGAGGCACCCCATGCGAGTGAAACTGTAAGCGTAACTTGCAACCATGAGTATGATGGTGATGATATGATGAGCCATCATTTGGACATGATCCTTCCTCCGAGCCTCAGCATTGAGGATCAATACTTGATGAAGGTAGAAGGCAGTCTGGGTAAGATAATAAAACTTGACAGTACCAGCCAAGGGAACGTGAGGGTAATGCAACCACACATCCGTAGGATGCAACATCTGAGTGGGAAAGTTGCGATGCACATACTGGGACGGAAGAGTGTTAGACCTGGATGGTTGCTTGCATCCCGTTGGTAAAAATGACTTACGACGCCAAAAATGAAGTTGAGGGTGTAGTATATGAAAGCCCAGCCTTGCTCGGCGAACCTCAGCACGCTTCTATGTATCCGACGCGCATCTCTTTTTGACATGGTAAGAGGGGCATGCTCTCCTTTCCTAGGACCAATAACGCCATTTGGGATCGATGAACCATTGACCGAGCCGTTGGGGGCACCATCAACATTAACCTTTCCCCGGTGTGATCTCTCCCAGTCACGAGTGAGCTTCCATTTGGCGAATGGTTCCATGAGATAGATGCGTGTCACGTCGCGCAACACCGCCATGGCAGCGATACACGAGATGATGACACAGGCGTCAAGGATGCCGGTGGTATAATAGAGGGAATCATGGAAGGAGTCAGGATCTGGAGGTGGGGAAGTGGGGTATGACAGCGTAAAGAATGGGATGAGAAAGGATGGGAGCCATTCCGAGACCTGTAAGCTGTTCATGTGAATGTGTCGCAAGAGGTCGTCAAAAATTTCATCGGCTTGGAAGAGAAGAAATGTATAACTCGGATGCCGTTTTGCGTTTGTTTGCCCAGTTACGTTTTTGGAGTAAAACACGACCAAAGTAGATGCTGGCAACGACAACACACTCAGGGAGTCGGATGGGACAAGTGTTGTGCTTAGGGACGCGAGAGACGGCGAGAGACACGACGACGAGCACGACGAGCACCGTAGTGCGCAGAGGGTAGCCCGTATGTCAAAGGATCTGTGGGAGTTACTTGCCAGATCAAGTGAAGGCCTCCCAATCGCAGATGCGACTCGCCGCGTATTCTGGCCGGTCTATTACCGACCATGGCTCTGTCGCAGCCAAACACAACGCTCTACGTCAACAATCTTAATGACAAGGTCAATAAGGAAGAGTTGCGCTCGCAACTATATGCCCTCTTCACGACCTACGGAAAAGTAGTAGACGTCGTAGCCTCCAAAAGCCCAAAAATGAGAGGACAGGCATTCCTCGTGTTCACTGATCTTGCTGCGGCGACGACCGCCATGAGGGCATGCGAGGGCATGGTGTTCTATGATAAGCCTATGGTCCGTTGCATTCCTCTGCAATCCCCCATACTGAGATCAACACGGCCCGTCCAGCGCGTCAGCTATGCAAAGTCAAAATCGTATGCGATGTGCCGAAGAGAGGATCCAAACTTTGTCCCTCCAACTGCCGCACATGCACGACCAGAAGCCGCACAGATAGGAAGGATTACTGTCTCTTCTGTAGATAAGAGACAGAGAGACGAGGACCCCATGGATGATCACCCCAATGCAAAGCGGGAAAAATCACAAGGGAACGGCAGCGACGAGGAGGAAATGGAGATCGAGGACGACGAAGAAAACGTACAGCATGTCGGGCCACTAGGTATGCGGGTCTGTCGTGAAGTGTATCACGGCTCACCATTTCTTTTTCGAAGCAACTATGCCTGCGCCTGTACAACAGCCGTCCGCACGTCTGCTATGCACGAATTTACCGCAGGAAGTAACAGATGACGTTCTCTCTGTTCTCTTCCAACAGTGTGTAATTTCTTACTCCCCCCTGTTCCCCTTGTTTGACGACATTTTACAGATATCGAGGCTTCTTGTCAACGCACGTAGCGCAATCCCCGACGCCAAACGCTACCGGTGCCAAGGTCAAGATGGCACAAGTATTTTACGAATCCGCCGACCTGGCGTCGACAGCGAAAGAAGCCCTGGACAACTTCACTCTCAAAAAGGGTTGGAAAATGAACGTTGTTTACTTTTGACTGGTTTGTTGCGATGTACTCTGTCACAATATTTACCAATTCTGATGCACCTACTTCGGGGTAGGTTTTCCGATTTTTCTAGCTAGCATTATCGATATCACTTTCTGAGTTGTGACGGTTGCCACACCAAAGCAATGGATCAGGGGTAGTGACAGCTATCCGCCACTTTCGTGTCGCGTAACAGACACTACTACTTACTTGCGAGGTTTCCGAGTAGCCTATTGACAGCCCACTCGGTCCCGATGATCTTGAGAGCTTCACTGGGCTGTGGTCCCAAAGTGTTGATGGTCACTCTGCCGTCGGATCCACACTGGACAGACACGGATAGCAAGGGACTAGTTTGTACATTCAGCATGGGATAAGACCCGGCTAGCAAACCTGGCGTTGGTCAGCGTATCGACGCCGAGAGAATATTGTCGCCCAAAGACTTTGTTGACGTTCAGGCGGCGATAACTACCTTGCCAATCTTGGGGCATTCTAAGCTGCCATCGCATGTCACTCACCGTAGCACATCTTCGTCCATTCTTACGATGTCCTCATTCTTTGGTCTGTGAGTTATCGGCTGCATATTCTTCCAAGAATGTGAAGCCAACACGCAGGATCGCGACCCTTATCGCGTAGAGGAAAGACGCGAACCTTCAAACCTCGCAAGGATGTACCCGAGGGAACGAAGCAGTACCAGTTGCGCAAATATGCAGAAGCTACGCTAGTGAGGCAACATGAGCCGGCACCATGAACCAATGCATTTCTGATGATAGCGGCGACGGTTTTTTCTGTCATCAAAGGGATCGGGCAACTTGAGGCTCGCTGTCCAGCTTCCGGAGGGTGAAGATTTGAATGAATGGCTTGCTGTGCATGGTGTGTCCGCCGATTCACGTTTGCATAGACCGTCCTTGAAAAAGGCTCATGCATCAAGAGTTCAGCTGTCGATTTCTTCAATCACCTGAATATGTTGTACGGTACAGTAACGGAGTTCTGTACGCCGCAAGAGGTATGTGCGAGATTTATACCGATCCTCCCTGTAACTCAGCTCCATGGGTTAGTGTCCGATCATGTCTGCAGGCCCTCGGTGAGACAACTACATACACTTCCCTTTTCATCCCTAACTAATCTAAAGGTATGAGTACTTGTGGGAAGACGGGGTGAAGTACAAGAAGCCTACCAAACTTCCAGCTCCAGAATACGTTGACGCTTTGATGAATTGGGCTCAAAACATTCTGGACGATGAGAACGTCTTTCCAAATAAGATAGGTGCCCGACAACTCCCTCCCCATTTTTGCGATACTTCTAAATTCAACCTTTAAATCTGCAGGCGTCCCGTTCCCCCGCAATTTCCGGGACACCGTCCGCACCATTATTCGAAGGCTATTCCGTGTCTACGCTCATATCTATAGCAACCATTTTGATCAGATTTGCGCCCTGGGTATCGAAGGTATATATGTTCCAACAACCTTTCGACAGTGTACGAGGGTACTGATTGGATTCTAGCGCACCTGAATACCAGCTATCGTCACTTTTTCTTATTCATCAACGAAGTACTCCTCTCATAGCTCCAGGGTGCCTCCGACTTACATTTGTTTTGCTGTTGTACAGTTTGATCTTGTGGAGAAGAAGGAACTGGCCCCATTGGATGAACTCAATGATGCCATTCTAGCTGAGGACAAAACGCGATAATACCAATAAATTCATCATCTCGTTGAATCGCCACTACCAATCTCTCGTTACCCTTTTGTCTAGGGTCTTTGATCGAACCTGAGCGTCTCACTCCGTTGAACTTCCTACTTTATGGCGCCGCAAGTGGAATTGATATCCATTGCACCTATCGATATCACTTGGGTGTATGCGTATGACCATCGTAATACAGGTTTCCATGCGTGGACCTGAATGCAAAAAAAAAATACCGAGAAGGTTGGAATCAATATAAATGTGGATTGAGTACGTATACATGCGTCAAGTTGGAGGAAGAAAAAGGAAATGATATGCTTTGAAGAAAATTACACTTGGCAGAGGAGTATGAATGCTGAATTTTGCAATCGAACGACTTCAACGAACAATCCGAATCTAGACATACAGAACGTCGCTCTTTTTTGAGAGATGAGGGTATAACCGCGAGTCCATGGTTTCAGCTGCGAGAAGAAAACGATCTGTGGCTAGATCGTTCTCTAAAAGGTGCTTAGTGTCGAAACCTCATGATGAATTTTTCAAAAAAATACCTTCACCACCGACCACTGCACAATGAGTGTTTTGAGCCTTTCTTGGAGCGTCCGCCGACAAGATTCGCAAGATAACTGATCGCCCAACGGCGCGAGGGCCGATTCCATGGTACTTGTTGACAGATCTACCATATTCCGAGTCAATTCGGTATGTTCCTTCATTTTACAAGTCCATACCAGGCCTTGCATCCCAAGCAAGGTAGGCGGATGCTAATGCCCATGCTCGAGTCAACCTTTTCTGTTCTGAATAATCACAAGTCGGGGTGGGAGGGTGAGGGTGAGGGGGCGGCAAAAGAAGGCGTTTGAGAGCATCAGCGCGTCCAAAGTGAAGGAAAAAGAGCCGCTTTAGGTACTTGGGACCAATTCGTTCGGCCATTTCGTCTGTGAGTGAGGCGAGAGAGAACGAGAGCAAATACGCTGAAGTCGGAACAGCAAGGTCGTACAAGTCGTATGACGCAGCGAGCGTATAGAGCTCCAGCGGGTAGATAGGTGCAAGTGACAAAAGAAGGGCGTGAAGGGAAGTTGTCGGGGCAACGTGTGTTTTGAGCGAGATCCCATACATAGTCATGGCATTCAATGCTGCTGCGAGTGATTCGAATGAAGGTGAATAATGAGAACAAGACATGTCGTAAACGGCGTGCAGTACGATGTTAAGAACTGTTGAGGATTCTGAAATGAGGACTACGGGGCCCATGGGACCGGACTCTGCTTTTGGGGACGGTGGAAGTAAAGACTTGAACTTATTGTCCGATGCAGCCAAGAGGACATGGGTGTGTACGTAGAAGAACACCGAGTCGGATGATAGAAGGACAAGATCAGGTGGGAGAGCATGATTCTGCGCACCAGGGAAAAAGGTGGTCGATACCGAAACCAACGCATTTTCGTCTGGAGGAGAATCTACCGGGGAGGCGGTGAACGATTCCTGGCAAAGGTGAAGGTCATATTCAACATCACTCGGACATGAAGGCCGCTTACTGGTGGAGTGGGCACCTGAGTGACCGCGGCGCCGGTCGGTGGCTCGATTCTGCCAGACACAGATTTTTCCGATGCAGGCATCTCGAGGTCGAGTGGTTCGGAGACGAACTGAAGCACAAAGTCCCAGTCTGCGTTCTCGGTGGAAGTAGACATAACACCTGGTTTGAGGATGAGGAAGAAAGGTAAAGGACAGGTAATAAATAGATATTAATGATACAGGTTTTGAAATCCAGGGCTGCTGTAATAGCTGGCGGCGAGATGGAGGACGCAGCGGAAACAGGGGGGAAGATCCAAAGCGTCCTGCTCGCCCGAACGGAATAAGAGTCAGGCCGCTCGCGGGGTTAAATTTTAGAAGCGGAGACAGATCTGTGTCCACGGCACGCAACGCCGAAAGTGTTAACCTCTCCCGTGTCCAACATCATATGGACTGGGGACAACACTCCGACAGCCCGGCCATCGAAGCCACCCGCATTGGTGAAGCACCTGCTGGAAGATACATAAAGTCATTCAGCTTGTATCAAAGTTTGTTCACAGAACTTCTTTATCGACATCCCACCATTCCGGTCACGCGGGCACACTGGCGCTGACATGTCATTTATTTTTTTTTCCATTCTCTCAAAGACCGCCTGACCAGACAACTTGCCTCATGTTTGTGGACAATTGCCTCGTGTCGTTTTACCACCAGGGCGTCAATATGGTTTTTTCCCAGTGCTTTTTTCTACACTCACGCTTTTTGCCGGGATCATAGTTGATGTTAATGGCACTGATTGGGATTCGTCATCACAGCCCCGCAGTCATGATGGGAACGCGATGATGCGTACAGCAACATTTCTGGCACCCGATGTTCTGACAAGCAACAATCCTTTATATATTCACCCCAAGTGGGGGACACATGTCAGACCTGCAATCTGCAACGTGTCACCGCCAGCTTCCGAGCTTGCTCTGTCCTGGTCACGTGGTCTATACCTTTCAACGTTGGGGTCCGCTCCACCTGGGGCATACCGCGCTGGTCTCTTTTATGCGATAACTCTTTCATCATAATGTAACCATCGCACTGCATTCTCCCTTGAAAACAATGGAATGGACTCCTGTCCTGATATCTCCTCACCGAACGCCTATAAAGAGTTCCTTGACTATATTCAAGAGCCTACCTCCTACACCCTGTTATCGTTTGCCTGGACGCTTACGACCAATTTGGGTTTATCGCTCCTTATTGGTCGGTTATATATCTTCAATCCTTTGGATGACTACTGATTTGTGTTCCCCCCCTCCTGTAGACTCATTTTTCAGGACGCCGGATATACCGGAGTGCCCCAAGAAATTGCATTTCTATTACGATAACTTCATTCTCCATCTCCATTCTAGACCACACTGTCTGGAAAACGTCAGTCTATCCAAGTTCATCGTAGGGCTTTTCCTCGTACCATGCCACCAGCCTCAAAGACCACGCTCATTAACGAGTGCCACTCCTTTGTTTCGGGACAACACACCGAGAAGCGTGACGTACCTAAGCGTACCCCTCGACCACCCAATGCATTCATATTGTATCGTTCGGATTTTCTCAACAAACGAGCGGTACCTCCAGAGGTCGAGAAGCGTCAGCAGAACCTCAGTCGCATTGCTGGACAATGCTGGAACATGCTCCCGGAGACTGAAAAGGCTATTTGGTACAGCAAAGCAGCAGTTGTTCGTGCAGAGCACCGCGCCAGATACCCTTCTTACAAGACCGGGCCATTCCACGAGGATACAAACAGACTTTCAACGAAGAATAAAACGAGGGGGACCACTACCAACTCTGGGCGTTCTTTTGGGCAATCTGGAACCCGCCGAACACAAACGCCCTACTGCGAGAGCATGTTCGCCGCTCTCCAAGACTCAAATCTTTCTTCTCCCGCCTCCCAAACTAGCCTTCTTTCTCCAACCCCTGCTTCCATGTCCCCTTTGCCTACGACCGCTTCGCTCTCCCCGCTTTCGTTGCCGCAGTTGTTGCCTCTGTTTACTTCATGCACACATTCCAACTGGCAAGACTCGCATCCCGCCACTTCCGAGCACTCGACAATCTGGAAAAACAAAATTGGCTGTTCCCTAAACTTGTCAGGTTCCGAAACACCACAGCTTGGTCCATCGCAGATAATTCGAGGTTTAGAGACCGTAGGCACCCTTTCTTTTGCAAAAACAATTGATTGAAGCCCAGACTCGTTCAGACACCGACTGAGATTGGTTCCGCCAAAGAACCAGTTCACGCGCTCCAACAATATGAGAATAGTTTTGCAACGTGCGTGCCTTGCCCCGGTCTTGAACAGCTCCTGGAGCTTCGAAACGATCCAGTTGCTCAAGTCGCCCTGACACCACCAGAGTCAAACACATTTTCACCTGAAAGGACCCATTTAGCGGCTTGTCCTTCATTGGCGAACGACTCCGGTGTAACAGATGACTACACTCATTTTGACCGGTCTCTGGATCCCCTGTATCCTTGGTATAGTAACGAATTGGACACTTCTGGATAGGGGGGATTATAAAGTTAATAGACGTTATTGATACACACTGACCTATGTCCGGAGCAAGAAAAGTAAGTTGCAACTCAAGTACCCTCGGTCCAACGAAAGTATGGGGTCGTAGCCTTCTGTTAACATCTAAGCTTCCAATTTGGTACTTATACACATGTGACCTGTGGCACATATGTGACTCTTTGATTATATTGCCAACTAGCTTGTGATGCATCATACAACTCCAATGGCAAGACGAAAATGTGATGAGTTGACCACCGACGACCTCCTCAGGTTACAGGAAGGACCTCCCTTTAAGAAGATTCGTGTCTCTATCTCTGTGCTCGTCGACTCTGGATACTTTGACAGGAATAACAATGACGAATCAGGTTCTCCTTCGTCTTCAAGCCTGGGAGACGACTCGACGGACCAAGAAGAAGACTCTCAGGACCACGCTGATTTTTTTCTGGGTCAGATGGATGAAGAGCGGGCTGAGAGTGACCGCTTGGAGTTGGGAGGAGCCATGGAGGACAGCGGACGCCTCAAGCTGTCTCGTACGAATCCGATCTCCACACGTACACAAGGACTTGCTCAAACGCCAAAGCATTCAATCAGTTCCTTCAATGATATGGGGATTTCATCTGCACTGGAAGCTGCCCTTCATCGCATGTCCATCTACACGCCCACTGAGGTTCAAGCCGCCTGTATACCACCAATTCTGGCAGGTGCGGCCTGGTGGTCAAAGATCCCTATCCTGGAGCTTTTCATTAACGTTAGTTTTCCTATAGGGAGAGATTGCATCGGTCATGCTAAAACGGGTTCAGGGAAAACCATTGCGTTCGCTATTCCTATCCTTCAAAAATTGTCTTATGACCCATACGGAATATTCGCTTTTGTTCTCACTCCAACGCGGTATGGGGAACCTGCTCTCTTATGTGTATGGTATGGACATTAAGGTCTGATTTTGTTAGCGAGCTAGCGTTTCAAATATCGGAGCAATTTGCCGTGCTTGGTGCACCACTAAGCATCCGTACATCAGTTATCGTTGGGGGCATGGATATGATGACCCAGGCCCTTGAACTTGATGGTCGGCCTCATGTAGTGATTGCTACACCAGGCCGTATTGTGGACCACCTCAAAAGTAGTAGTGGTGAATGGGACCTGTCAAGGGTAAAGTTTTTGGTCAGTCATTTTCCACTCTCCGTTGGAGGTGTAATGACGCAAAGGGTCGAATAGGTTCTTGACGAAGCAGACCGCCTATTGACACCCACATTTGCGCCGGAGCTAGCATATTTGTTCAATATCCTACCCACTGATCGACAAACCTGTCTCTTCACGGCCACACTAACACCACCCGTCGAATCTGTGGCTTCGATGCCTCCAAAACGAGGCAAAATGATGCCATTCTTTCACCGCTCCGGATCGACGTGAGTTTAGCTTCAGTGCTCACGGGCCTTGAGCTCACCACTAGCCAGAGTCGAGACAGTTGCGAGCCTAAAACAATGTTACGTTCTTGTTCCCTCCCACGTACGAGAAAATTATCTTTTCTACCTTCTTTGCAATCCCCCGGAGGACACATTACCACTCCGTCGCGTACCACCAGCGCCTGCAAAAAATCCTGGGAACGCGAAGATCGGCAAGTCAAAACCGTCGAAAAAAAGTGTTCAGGAAGAGGATGACATAACCCAACCTCCTCCTACGATAATATTCTGTACGAAGCCTCATACTGCTGCTTACCTCACGAGCTTGTTGAAGACGCTTTCGATCCGGAGTACAGCACTACATTCTCGCCTCACGCAGCGTGAACGCCTGGCATCGTTACAACTGTTCCGCTCAGCCGTTGTCCCAGTCCTGGTGTCAACAGACGTTGGTGCTCGTGGCTTGGATATCGAGGATGTAGCAATGGTCATCAATTGGGACCTCCCGAATGAGCCAGAAGAATACACTCACCGTGTCGGACGGACGGCCCGCGCTGGCAAGGGGGGTGTTGCGATCAGCTTTGTTACTGAAAAGGACGAGCATCGAACGCTAAGAATAGAGAACCGCATCGGTATGCCATCCCGCAGTATCAAAGGTTCCGACTTAATACGTTCTTGTCTAGGTATCAAGCTTACCACTTTGACGCTGCCAGAAGATGAAGTGTTGAACAAACTGAATGTAGTATCGACCGCCAAGCGGCTTGCGCATATGGTAATTGTACCATGTTCTTTTAGTTGTCGGATTGTCAGACGCTTAGCCTTGTATAGGAACTACACGACTCAAACTTTGGGAAAAGGGAGGAAATCCATAAGATCAAAAGTCGGAAAAAGCGGCAAGTCGGTGCATGAAAACATCGCATTAACAGGCATCAGAATTGGAGTGGGGCGAGTGGGGACTTCTTGGAAGCATTGGTGAGGCACTTTCCGGCGCTTTGGGAATTGAACGGTCGAACATGGAACACAGGGCTTGTGTTAGGAACTTGTTTCTTTCCCTCCCTGTGTTTGTCACGTCTTAGATCGCCCATGTCATTCCGGCCTCGCTCAGGGCCTATATCACTTTTCGTTGTTTCCTCAATCCCAGAATTCTTTCCTTGGTTTTGGGACTCGTTTAACCCCATCGCCTCTCTCGTGTAGTTCCTTATTTATTCGTTCACTGGAATAGCGATCCGCTCTGAAGTCGCCTCTGGTTGTTGCCTAACACCTTGTGACGATGTTCGAATATACAAATGTATACACTGGAAATGTGGCATCGGCAGAGGATTAACGGATCATGCTGATTGGAAGGCAGGGAACGAGTCTTGTCATTGTCAATGGGATTATTGATAAACGACATACAGCAAGACAACATACAAGGAGATCTATAGCGAATTCGGAGCGATCCAACATATTTCTCCGGCCGCCTTTTTCACCCGATTCATGATTGCTAACCCCTCATTTTCCTCGGGAACCTCTTCTATGAGAATAAGGTCGACACCCTCCCGCTCGAGTGTCAACAATCCATCAAAAAGGCGTTGTGCAATGACCGTCAACTCTGACAGGGATCCCAGAGTATAACGATGCCACTGGATCACTGGATCTTCAAGGAGTGTCTTGGCTAAAACAGACTCTGACGGAGCCAACAACCCCACTTTGGGGGGTGGATTCGCAATTGTGGACCTTTTCAGAGATGCCAGTAAAGCGGATGGAGAGATGGTATTTGCTCCACTAGGTGGATGAGAGGTTGCTCGCAGCAGCGTCACGGGAACCGTGGGTGCATAGTGACGATATTTCATGCCTGGAGTGGTAGGGGCCTGCTCGATGGCGTCATTTACGAAGTCACGACGATGAACGAGAACTCTGGGTATCGAATTTCCAGAGTGAGCAAGCTTGAGAGCCTCTTCTATCTGTTCTACTGTGATACCGCCTGGTCTGAGAATGCGAATGTTGCCATCGTCGTGCAAGCCATCTAGGACGGTGCTCTCGAGCCCAACGTCGCAAGGCCCGCCGTCTAGGATGAGTCCGATCTTGCCGTTGAGATCGCGGAAAACATGTTCGGCGCGAGTAGGACTCGGTTTGCCTGAAGAATTGGCACTTGGTGCAGCTAGGGGGGCGTTGGAAAGGGCAATAAGGGCGCGTGCAACTGGATGGGAAGGCATCCTGACAGCGACAGTCGGATGGTTCGCAGTAATAATGCTGGGTATCTTGGTGGGGTCGCTTGGAAAAAGGAGTGTCAGTGGGCCGGGCCAGAAAGCATTTATCAATATCCGATATGATGGGGAAATGGTGAAGTTGGGAGGAAGGAGGGAGTGAAGCATGGTTTGCGAGGAGACATGGACGATGAGTGGGTTGTCGGCGGGACGGCCCTTGGTGGAAAATATACGTGAGGCGGCTTCGGAATTGAGGGCGAGGGCGGCGAGGCCGTAAACTGTTTCGGTTGGAAAGGCGACTGGCTGGAGTGCGTGGAGATGGCGGGAAGCGACGCGGAGGGATGCGAGAGAGTGCTGGGAGGAGATGCGGGGTCGCCCGTCTTGATCAAACGAGATGGATGCTGGATCACACTTGAGCATCTGCGTCGACAAGGATTGAGACATGATCTGTACGGAGCTGGCAGGTCGGGGACAAGTAAACAACACGCTCGAGTACTAGTCTACTCATCTCGAGAAACCGGCATGTTCAGTCCCACCCTCCGAGCTGTGGCCTCTATCCTTTCCTCCGCAGTAAGGTCAACGAGGGGGTTGTATCTCTCCAGCAGCGTCTGCATCCTCAAGTCAGCCATATTTGCTCCAAACCGACCACACTTAATCATCATAATACCTTGTACTCCCTCTGTGAGCGCATAAAAGTCACCATGTTTGCCACGTCCCGGCGAAATGTCTCGCGCTCATTAGATTGGCTGTGTCGCTCGAACAGTCTTCGCAAGTTGGCTGAGATGTCCTTGTTTCTTTGCGTTCGTGGCGAAATGCTCTGGAAAAAAAAAAAAAGGAAACAGGTCAGACTGCATTGTACATCTAGCCAGCACATCATGTTCACCGCTCTCGCAACTTCTCTGGCAACGCTGCGGTATAGTCGAGCAGTGTCTCGGACAGCCATGTCAAAGCAAATTGGACCCGCGATTGATCAATGTCTTTGAAAGCGAATTAATTGCATAAGGAGTCGTGGGATCTGTGGATGGTCCACACTTTCCGTCCATTGTTCGTCCAACTTGTTCATATTCATGTCCATTCCGAGCTATCTTGACTGGCATGTTCAAAGCACCGAGCTCGTCTTCTACCGCTGGGCCCAACACCCTATATAGTTCAAAAAGCCCACCCGGGTGACATCCTCACTCCCAAGAACCCATAAATCATCAAGACGAAATTCTCGAACACCATCCCGTGCAATATCCACGCGTATGGCCAAGTTTCGCGCCCCAAGTACCTCTTCCGCTGCCTCTGCACCCACGCGGAATACTCATGCGCAGGTACGCCGTCCCGTGACAACACAAACCAAGCCAGTGGACTGAAATGCATCGGTGTAGGGTACCAAGCCCAAAAAGCCGCACGCGACACCTCGTCGTGCCCGCGCTCACAAGCTAGACAAGGCAAAAGTTGCCGTCGAAGATGCCGCAAAACGAGTTCACAGAACCAAACAACTGGCTGAACCCTGCGTCGCGTATGTGGGAAACGTACGTTGCCACAATTCCTCTCTTCTCGATCTCCCTCAATGATAAGTCGTATAGATCGGTCCTGATGTGGATGAGAACGCGTTGATAGCACATTTCAGCTCCTGCGGGAATATCCTATCAGCCAGAATTCACTGTTGCGGTGGAGTGGCTATGACAGTTAAACCTCCCCCCACGAGTTACCACCAGAACATGAGAGTTCGCCAGTACGCCATCGTGGTTTTCGAATCAAGAGTAGCTAGGCACAGGGCTTGCAAGCTAGGGGGCTCCCTGGGAGGACGCGAACTCACGGTAAGTTGGCTGTTTCGCGACAAAGTCCGGGGCTAAATTCTCTTCATTCAGGTTTCTATAGCCATATCCGATCTTCCCGAGGTCCGCGAAAAAATTGTCAAGCGCCTGGATGATTACCGGTCAAGGTTAGAACCACCAGATCTGCGCCGTGCTCAAATGAGCGCGCTCGGGTACGATGTTCCGTCACCATGTCAGAGTTGATGCTAACTTGTTGTGTCAGATCACTGAAGCTTGAACCTACGGTCCTCCTGGACCCCAAACATGAAAACGAGCGAAAGTTGCGGAAGCGGTTTCGATTTATGGACCTTACCTTTCGAGAGGGCATCATGTGACGGTTTCGCCATGTACATTTTCCTCCGTTTTCTGGTGTCAGAGTTGTCCATGCCCAGATCTCTGTACGTTGTAGGCAATATGTTCAAATGCGCTCTCTCCGGGACCTATTCAGTGCCACTTTCGCACATTGTAAGCCGGCTAATTGAGTTGGCCTTTTCGCATCCTATAAGTACTTTGGCGACTCCATCCCTCAGCTGACCCTGCGAGGGTTGTGTCCACCGACTGTCCGCCAGCCCACCGACCGCTCACTCATAAGATCTCTGCATGGAACTGGCCTGACTACACGACGTGCAGGTGAGATCAGATCCGTTGTACAAATACATCCTGTCACTGGCTCAATCTTGGTCCGACCTTGCACCCAGTCTTCGCTCTCTTGACCCGCTCTGGATCTTCTCGCACAATGGCGAAAACCGCAGCTCTGAACCCAGCATCTACACCTTTCTTCCCTGGCAGCATGCGTGCTAGTGAGGTTGATGGCGGACCAAGTGGGTTTGGTTTTGCAGTTCCCACACTCCGAGAGCAGGTTCCGGAGTCTGTCTTTGGGCTCTCCACGTCTCTTGTCGAACATGGGTCTGTACGCTCCTCTCCAAGTCCTGCTCAGGGCGAGAACCAGGAACGACCATCCGACATGCACTTTCAACCCTCGTCAACCGTTCCCGATGACTCATCAGCCATACATCATACAGAGCCAGACAGACCGTTCAATCTTCCTCGTACTCGCGAGATGAGTGTCATTGGGAGCTTAGAGGCTTTGCCAGAAGCGGACGATACACACGGATCAGTCACTACGAACGAAGGAACGCGGACACCTGCAGATTCCCCATCTTTCTCTGTGCCCATGCAGCAGTCCAGGGGTCACACCAATACACCTCCCGTTAACATCATGAACAGCTTGTCTCGTTCATCTTTCAATACCAATGGTGCATTCGTATCTTCCTCCCCCGTTTCATCTTTAGATTCCGGCAGTCAGTTCACTTCAGGTGGAGAGTTTCCGCAGAACCTTGATGCTCAGCTCAAAACATCACCCCTCATACAAGGCATCATTGAGCGTCTGCTGCGGTGCGAGTTCACGGCTCAGGAAGTTCAGCGGGAACTCCGCGATGTCCACCGCAAAGTGGATTTCCTTGTCGAGCGTTCGATTAACAATGCACCTCAAGCCAGTAGTTCACAGCCAGAGTTCAAGAACCCGTTCGCGCCCGCGGGTGGTCAGTCTGCTGCTTCCTTGACTATACCAAGAGCATCTTTTGGTGCAGGTATCGCCCCAAACCAGTCCCCACCACCCGACGAAATAGCCCAGATATCACAACGCATAAATACCTTAACCACATCTCTCGGTCAGCTTCTCGCGTTACAAACACAACAACAGATTCAGAGTGCGACTACCCTTGGTCGACTCACCCCTCGTACACCAGATCTTCCCCCGAACCAGCCGTTCGGGGCCAATATCAATCCTAATCCCACATTGCTGGGCCACGGGCTGCCTAATCGACCTGAACTGAGGGCTCCTCGTGCCCCGAACCCTCCAGCGCGCACATGGTCTGCAGGAAACCTTGATTTACCTCTAAGGATGGACAGTGTTGGAACCCTCGGACGTAGCGACCCCGCGCGCGACAAACGCCGATCAGTCACTGGAGGATTGATGCGTAGGGAATCTGTTGGTGTAAGCGTGTTGCTTCAAGTAATACGCACAGTTCTGACATAGTGATCGGCAGATCATTGATGGACAAGGCAGTGACTGGTCAGGCAGTTCTCCTCGCGACAATGGTCCCATGGTCTCTAAATGGGAACAGTTGAACCTCGCACCTGACCTACTTCGCTCCCTGAGCAAATTTGGGTGATTCACTTTCTCCCACAATCAGTTCATCCAGGACTGATGCTGTTGACCGTTAGTGTTGGTCCACCCAATAAGATTCAGCAGCGCGCTCTTCCTTTCCTTCTTCGAGGCTGTGACATCATCGCGCAAGCTCCCCCGACCCAAGAACGCATAGCCGCATATGTCATACCTGCCATTCAGGTCGCTGTGGTCAATACAACAGGTAGACCTCCCAACAGGGGCCCACTCGCTGTGATGGTATCCACTACGGTGGATCAAGCAACACAAGCTCAACGCATGATTCGGGATTTGGGGGGACCCATTGGCATCCGATCAGCCTTAGGAGTGGGCACGTCAACAAATGCGAACGATCTCACACAGGAACTGCGCCTACTCCAACAGAACATGCCACACATTATCTGCGGGACGCCACAAAAACTGTATGCGTTGTTTACCTCCCCAGGGGGTCTCGCTGGTTCAGAAGTCCGCTTCCTGGTACTTGACGAGGTCGACCAGCTGATTGCTCGAAATCTGCATGAATACGTTTTCAACATTGTCAAGCTACTCCCTCCCCCTAGATCCCGTCCCATGGTT